>JAASFI010000092.1:0-61085 GCA_023333705.1 Globisporangium viniferum | reverse complement strand
TGCGAGAATGAAAGCGCACCCAGTTGACAAAGAGCAATGGAGGAGCTGGCAAAGTGAATAAGAGTGATGGACATGATTCACTGCGACCAACACTCCTGCGTTGGATAGAATATCCGTCTCAACAGACAGGAAGGATAGCGATGTCATCGGCAAAAGCAGGAGGCACTGCGCCACTGCTGAGCAGTGCGATAAGGAGCAAGGGCCGGAGCGCCACAGAAAGCTTCATGGCTGCGTCGTTCTGTTCTTGCTCGTGTTCTGCTGTGGGTTTGAGTGTGGGTGTGAGGGATTCGTTGTTGCCACAAAGGCCAGCGTTGCCAAGAATCCAAATAAGAAAACAAGTTGAAAAAAAGGAGTGCAAGACCAACACTCATTGGACTCTGAAAGGTGACCAGCACTCGGTACTTTGTACTGTGTGAGTTGTAACAACTACACAACATAACAACCAACTTGATCACGAAGACTCGGAAGCCGAACAGGTTCGGCCTATCGAATGGTAGGACCGAACGAAAATACAATCTCTAGATCACCTTCAGCTGATCTGCAGAGACCGCGAGGTGGCGTTGTTTTGACTGGAAGCACTTGCTCAAATTCCCACAAATATCATCATTGCCAAAGACGAAATAGCTCGTGGTCTTGTAATCGCATATGCAGTACTTCGAAGTACTTCATGAAGTGTGTGTTCGGGACATGTAGCCATGTGTCCCGAATCGACTTTTCCCAAAGTGACTTCCACACGTGTCCCTTCATGATCTCCAGTCGCCTCTGCATTCGCACATGCCCCACAATCATTCATTCATTTGCGCTTTGAGTCTCTCGCTCGCTCGCACCACACGTGTGCGGGTACAGACACAGACTGCGGTCATGCAGAAGCTCACGAACGTCGAGTCGCAGCGCATGATGGCGATCATGGGCGACCTGCTCGACCGCCTCAACTACCTCACGTACGTGCCGCTCGAGCCGCAGACCGAGCTGCTGGCGACGCTGCGCGAGAACCGGTGCCTCAATTCGGCGGAGCTGCTGCGCGAGCACTGGCGATGGGAGCAGCTTTTCCTGCAAGCGCTCGACGCGATGGACAGTCGACAGGACGACATTGGCGACCAGGTGCGGCTCACGGCGCGCACGCTCTGCCGGGACCTGCGCGAGAACCCCGTGGGCGTCGAGATCCTGTACCACCACGGCACGGTCTCGCACGACCGGTCGGAAGACATGCAGATGCTCGTAAAGGCGCTCTCGGAGCTCACGGACCTCACGCACAGCCAGCTGGAGAAGACGCTCGAGGACGCCAAGTCCAAGAAGGAGCTCATGAACGTCGCCGAGGCGCGCATGAAGCAGGCCGAGGACGAGCGCGTGGCGATCCGCGAGAAGCTCAACGAGCTGCGACGCACGAAAGAGGAAGAGCTCGCGCTGCTGGACTCCCAGGTGCAGAAGCTGCGCAATGAGCTGCACTCGATCAACCAGGTACAGTATGGGCTACAATTATATTGCGAGTCTTGGTTTCGGTATGTCGATGTGGCGTAACTCACAAGTGTACCTTGATCCATTACTCGCACTAGAGCGCCGCGCATGAGCTCAACATGATCGAGGCCGAGTTGAAAGAAGCGCAGAACAAGGCGCACGAGAACCACACGCAGGAGATGAAGATACTGCTCGACAGGGCCGCGGCGCTGCAGGCGTCGGCGGCAAAGATGGCGCAGGAGCACCAGGAGGAAGAGGACATACTGCGCAAGAAGAAGTGCAAGACCGCCGCCGAGGTCGCGACCATCGTCGAGAGGTACGACTCGGAGATGGTCGCAATGGAAGACGAGATGCAAAGCCTCAGGGTCACGTTCAAGAGCGAACAGGAGCAGTGCGAGGAGCTGCGCGAGCACTTTATCAAGGTATTTATGCGTGTGTGTGTGGATGCTTACGTACGAGTAAGCTCACCGTTATGCCTACCACGACTCTTCTACTGACCCTGCGACGTTATGAAATTGTACAAAACCAGATCGACGAAGAGCAATCGCGGATCGATGCGGAGGAGAAAGTGCTCGAGGAGATCCGCGCTCGCGAGCGCGAGAAGCAGCAGGTACTATTTGATTGTTATCGTCCGTATGGCCTACTTCAACTGAAGATGTGTTGTCCTGGGATGCGCCTTCTGACACTGGCCGCTGCTACTTTCCTGTGATACTTTAATAGTTTGTCTTTGACGCCGCGACCAAGATTCAGAAAGTGTACCGCGGCCTGCTCGCGCGGCGAGAGTACGCGAAGATGGCGGCGAAGACCAAAAAGGGCAAGAAAGGCGCCGCGAGGGCCAAGAAGGGCAAGAAGAAGTGAGTGAGGATTGTGCACACTGAACTGCCACTTCAGCGACGAACAAGAGCAGTTGTAATACAAGTCCGATGTGGTCAGTACTATTAGCACTGCTTAGCAGTAACCTTTGTGGACAAGTTCGACAGGCACATCTGATGCATCTGCATCTGTAGATGTGCCATGCGGGCGTGCAGATTGCCTGACGCAACCTGCTCGAGTTGTTGCGACAGCGCAGGAAGGAGCAACCTCTTGGAGTTGTTGGAGTTGCAACGGCGCAGGATCACGGGAACGATCTTCATCAGCTTGTTCACTCACCTTCATCACTTTTCTGGATATTTTTATACTTTATCAAAATAATTTTTGAAAATAATGCCGTGAATAATGCCTAAATATGGTTTCGATAACATTTTCTATTGTTCAACATTTCACAAACATAAAAGTCAATATATTGGATTTGGTCTTACAAAGTCCAAGAGGAAGTTCCGAAAAAGCAACTCTTATTGTTATGAAACGATGAACAATAGAAAATGTGTGGAAACCGTAAAAAACGTTAAAAACGTCTTTTTGGCGCGTCAAAAAGAAAAGACGACGTAAACAGCGTTTTGACTTGGGTTTTGTAAGAATTGTAATAACATTGGCGTCTATTCGTTTTGTCGCGATCGACAACAGCGTTTATATAGGTATTTTTGGCGTAAATTTGTACTGGTGCACAATGGCGCAAAATTGTAGTGTTCTCGAAGCAACTTCTTTCTTCACTGAGAAAGTAGCTCACATTCGAACATCATCAGAGACAGATAGCAGGCAAAGAAGATGACGAGCGAGCGCCGCGCCGCAGCAGCAGAGAGCGCGCAGGAGTCGCGCTTCGAGGTGCTGGAGGAGGAGACGCACTTCCCGGCGTCGCACCCGCTGTCCGCCGCCAAACGAGAGCAGGAGGAGGCGGATGCCGCAGCAGCAGAGGAAGAAGAGGAGGAGACGCTCGAAGCCAAGCTGGACAAGCTCATGCTCAGCGACGACGAGAAGAACGTCAAGAACGCGTCCAAAGCCAAGGAGCTCGGCAACGAGTGCGTTGCGTGTGATGCCTTTGTGCTACCGCCAATGTATTGTGTGGATATGTGCTCATGGGCTGTTTGTGTTTGTATGTGTGACTGGTAGAGTGTTTGCGCAGGGCAAGTACTTGGACGCGATCGACTGCTACACAACCGCGCTCAAGCTCTGTCCCGCGGAGCAAGACTACGCGTACAACCGGGTGCGCATATGGCTATGGAATAAGAAGAGTGAGGGCGATTTGGATTCTCATCGCTGTATGTATCCGCGCATGTGTGAATGGGTGTGTTCTCTCGGTGGCAGGCTGTTTACTTTAGCAACCGCGCTGCGTGTCTGATCCGCTTGGTGAGTCAATTTGTTATTGTGTGGATGAAGAGTGGAGTGTCGTATGATCTGACGTGTTTGGGATGTGTAGGGCCGTCCAGAAGAAGCGGTCGATGACTGCACGCAGTCTATTGAGCTGTCGCCAAACTACGTCAAGGTGAGCGAGCGAGCGTCCATGCTGATGGGGCAAAGCGATCGACACATATTGACACCATTTGCTCTAAACCTGTTATGTGGTGCCGATTCATGTGAACTGCTAGGCTTTGATTCGACGCGCCGAGGCGTACGAAAAGCTGGACAAACTGGAAGAAGCGCTGCGAGGTATGGCGGTGCTCGTATTGAAGTTGCAACTTGGTAGAACTATCTCTCTTCTTACCTGCGTGTGTCCGTTTCCATACGGAACCAACAGATTACGACGCGGTGCTGAAGATCGACCCGACGATCCGGCCGGCCGTGATCGCCCACGCGCGCCTGAAGAAGATCGTGGACGAGCGCCAGGAGAAGATGAAGGCCGAGATGCTCGACAAGCTCAAGGGCTTTGGCAACACGATCCTGGGCAAGTTCGGGCTCAGCACGGACAACTTCCAGATGGTGCAGGACCCGAACACGGGCTCGTACAACATCAACTTTAACCAGAACCCCCAGCAGCAGCAGCCGCGCAAGTAGGACGGGTGGAAGATCTCCCTGGGGAAGCTTCCTTGATAAAGTGAAAAGCTTCATGAGGCGCTGGCGGCGCCGTAGTGTAATCGTTAATAGCCACGTACTGGAGGCAGCATCGTGATGAGATAGATACACACAGGTGTAGGTCCGCCGACGTATGTGCGCGTTGTCGAAGTGGCTTGGCTTGTTTGGCATAAAAACGTAAGCATCGTACCAAAACAAGCCAAATACACTTTTATTTTTAAGCCAAGACATTACAAAATGTACCAAAACAAAATAGCCCCAAAAGCTGCAAGATCACTTCCCAAGCAACAACAGACTGACAGACACGTCATGGGCAACGAGAGCTCCACGCTGAACGACGACGAGCGCGCCTCTGGTGCCCGCCGCTCGCGTCGCTCGCCGTCCGCAGACAGCGGCGAGGGCGACCTGCTGGAGGCGGCGTACTGCGGCTTCCGCGTCCTGGGCATCCAGGAGCAGTCGCCGGCGTCCAAGGCGGGCTTCGTGTCCTTCTTCGACTTCATCCTCGAGGCGAACGGCATCCGACTCGTACGTGGGGATGCTGGCGCTTTCGATGTGACGAGCGTTGTGTACGAACAGATAACTCATTCGTTTGTGTGTATATATGTGTACGTTGTTGCATGGGCAGGACACGAAGGACTCGACGCTGATGGAGCTGATCGCGCAGAGCGAGGATCGCCCCATGCAGCTGTCGGTCTACAACGTCAAGTCCCAGACCACGCGAGGTGAGCGAGTACTCGGCAGCAAGAAAGAACTCGAGTGCTAACATGGCGAGGCGATGGGACTGATAGTCAAGTGCTGTTTGGGTATGTGTGCGTTTGAATGCAGAGCTGGAGCTGACGCCGAGCCGCGACTGGCCGGGCAAGGGGCTGCTGGGCGTCACCATCCGCTTCGACTCGTACGAAGGCGCGGAGGACCATCTGCTGCACGTGCTGGTGCGTTTGGCTATCTGTCAATACTGTGTGTGAACGTTGATTACAGATGAGCTGATAGTGCGTGTGTATGGTATTAGAACGTGGTGATGAACTCGCCAGCGCACCAGGCGGGTCTGAAACCCGAGTCCGACTACCTCTTGGGCACCCCCGAGCGCGTGTTCCGCGACCCCGAGGACCTCCACGATGAGGTCGTGGACGCGCTGGAGGACTCGTTCCAGTGCTACGTCTACAAGTGCGTCTGCTTTTGTATCATCTTTCTGTTGGGCTTGTGCTGTATAAATCTTAATTGCGCGCGTGTGGTCTACTATTGCGAATATTACAGCACGGACGCCGACCAGGTGCGCATCGTGACGATCTCTCCAAGCGAGCGCTGGGGCGGCGAGGGCGTCTTGGGCGCGGAGGTCGCACACGGGTATCTGCATCGCCTGCCGTCGTCGACGCGCAGCACGATCGGCACGTCCGTCGGGTTTGTGAACCTTTCCAAGGACGCGACCGCAGCCACCGACGCGTTCTGTACGTGTCGTCTATTATTTCTATATGACCCAATTCTGGTGGTTGAGAGACCGAGGGTCATTGACAATGTACTGTGTGTGTGTCTTTCTGTGTATTCATCAGTGAAACGTGGGCGACCACAGACGCAGACGAGTGCGAGTCTTCCAACCCAGGGACAAGAGACGGTGGCACTGACGGGAACAACTGAGAGCCAACAAGAAGAGCACCAAGCTGTTGGTAGTGAAGAGTCCGAGGGTGTCGCTCCGACTGTCAGCTCTGATGAAGAGGAGAAAGCAGACCCCACTCCAGAGAACGAGACAGCAGCGCCATCATCAGAAGACAAGGCGCCTGTGGGTTCCAGTGAAGAGCCAGAAGGGAGCAGTAGCAGACTACTATCAGAGCTGCAACTATCAGCGGAAACGGCCGCGCCGACGACGACGCCTGCGAAGCCGCGGTACACGGCGCGCACCGACTGGCGCTTCCCGATCTCCACAGTCGAGGTGTACGCAGATCCGACCCAACTGTCCTGATTTGCTTGCTATCTAACTAACAAGCTCCCCAGTCATCTATCCTCAACTCACTTATAGTCAACGCTCAAGACAAGCGACAACGCAAAATCAAATGAAGGTGTGTGTGTCTGTATTTTGCTCCAGCTGTTTCCTGGTGTGTAGTCTCTATTAGTCCGCCTTTGGCTTGTCACCGTCGGCAACCTCGTCGTCGTCACCATTCTCCTCCTGCACCTTTCGCAGCATCTTGAGGATCGAGTCAGCCGTGGCTTCGTTGCGCGGCACGCCGCAGCCGAACGTGTACATCTCGGCGAGGTTCTTCCACGCTTCCATGGAGTGGCGGTCCGCGGCCTCCTGGTAGAAGTAGAACGCCTTCTCGTAGTCCTGCTTCACGCCCAGACCCTGGTAGTAGATCGTGCCGAGGCAGCAGAACGCGTCGGCGTGGCCTTCCTCCGCGGCCGCCATATAGAAGCGGCGCGCCTGCTCCAGGTCCTCCGGGAACTCGTCGCTGCCGTGGAAGTACATGTCCGCCATGCAGAAGAGCGCGTCGTCCTCACCAAGCTCGATCGCGGCGTCCAGGTGCTCCAAGAACTTGGGTTGGTCGGCCTCAATGTTGTGCGCCGGGTCGCCCGAGCGGTACAACTGCGCGAGGTAGAAATGCGCGCCGCCGTGGCCCTTGTCTGCCGCCGTGTTGATCAGCATGAGCGCGCTGTCGATGTTGGCTTCGATCGAGAGCTCCTTGTCGCCCTGGTGCAGCAGGTGGCCCATGAAGAACTGCGCCGACGCGTCGCCGACCTCAGCGGCCTTGACGAAGTACGGGATCGACGCGCTTTTGCTCGCTGGGAACGCCGGCTCCGAGTCGTCGACGCCGTCGTAGAGCATGAGTCCCAGGTTGTAGAGCGCGTCCGGGTGCGGGTTCGGGTCGCGCGCCGAGCAGGCGCGAGAGTACCACTCGCTCGCGGCGAATGCGAGTGGCGGTTCCTGGCTCAGACAAATGTTGCCCAGCTGCACATGGGCTTCGCGGTGGCTACAGTACAAGCAAATCGAATGGGTTAGTGGGTCAGCTCAAGGATCGCCAGCGTGCGAGGACATATCAGGTTAACCATGCAAAACGTACTTGTTCTCGGCCGCGCGACGGATCCACTCGATCGCCTTGGTCGAGTCCGCCTTGTCGAGTTGCTCGAGCTCGCTGCTGCTGCTGTTCTGCTGCTCGCTCAAAGGCTGGATCTTGGTCTTTGGGTCGAGGAACTGTTTGAGCGTTGTGCCGAACGCGCGGTCGAGCTCGCCCACCGTCGCGTGCTGCACCACGGACGCCTTCTTCTTGCCCAAGCGGCCGATGGGTGTCGCCGAGCTGTTCGCCTGCAGGTACTCCTTGTACGCCTTGCGCGCGCTCTTGCGGATACTCCGGATGTCCTGCGGGTCGTCGGCGCGGTAGTTCTGCTGGCGCTTGGTCTCCACGTCCATAATGAGCTCTTCGTCGTCGTCGTCACCATCAGTGTCGTCGTTTCCATCTTCTTCGTCTTCATCTTCGTCATCGAGAAGCAGGCTTCCGAGCAGGTACTGCGCTTCGCCGACGTCGTCGTTCGCTGCGACGCTGAGGAAGCCCATGGCCTTCTCAATGTCGTCCTCCTCGATCAGCTCCTTCGCTCGCTTGAGCGCACGCAGGCCCTGCTCATTTACACGTACACATGGCTCCCATCATTTTAGCGTGCAGCCACCACCGTGCATATCAATAGCAATACCAGCAGCTCACCTCGTCACCGCCAGTCTTGGCGCTGAATGCGCGAACAAGCGCGTGACGCACAGCAAGTTGCTGCATCTGCTGCTGCACGCCAGAGACGCTCGTGATCGGGAGCGCAGCAGCATGGCGCTGTGGCGCTGCGCCAGAGGCGGCAGCGGTCGCTAGTGCGCGACGCAACGCACCGCTGCTTCGTCGCACGAATCGCTGCATCTCTTGACTCTCGTATCTCTCGTCACGTCGGAGCTCTTGGCTTTCTGGTTCTGGTGAGCACCATCAGATTTGATTGGGATGTGTGGACCACATGAAATGTAATAACTTGGCAGATCCGGGTCCGCCCAAAATAAGCGGATCACGGGGTCTGCCCAAAATAGTGGATCACACACACACGAAACTCCTCAAGATCAAACCGACGCGCATCAAGTCGGACGCAAATGGCAGCATCACATCGGCATCCAAGGTGTCCATGACGCGCTATCCACTGCGTCACACTCGAGCGAGAATGGCGTTACTACAGCTACTAGTCATGTATATGGTGCTGCTGCTGGTGCAGCTGCAGTCCGTGGCGAGCTGCTGCCCGAACCTCTGCAGCGGCCACGGCATCTGCACGGCGCTGGGCAACGGCTGCATCTGCTCGTGCTTCAAGGGCTACGCTGGCGGCGATTGCTCGCGTCGGACGTGCCCGATGGGGTCGGCGTGGAGCGACGTAGCGGTCGCTACGAATCGCGCGCACTTGCCTGTCGTGTGCTCGAATCGAGGCTCCTGCGACTACAGCACTGGGAGGTGCACCTGCGACGCTGGGTTCACTGGGCTCGCCTGCAATCGCTGTGAGTGGAGTGGTGCCTCTCTGTCTATACGACCCTGTCGATCGGCTGGCTATTGCCAATACAACTGTACTAACTTGGGGGTTATTGCTTCTCAGTGTCATGCCCCAACAGCTGCTCCAACCACGGTGACTGTCGCTCGATGAAGTTCAACGCGTTCCGCAAGGACCGCGGCGTCGGCTCGCTCCTCCGCTACGACGCCAACTGGGACAGCGACATGGTCTACGGCTGCGTCTGCGACGACAGCTACGAGGGCGGCGACTGCTCCAAGCGTGCGTGCTTTTGCGTGTGTTTACTGACAGCAGGCCAGGATTGCACAGGAGAGCCTTTATTCAAAACTAACCTAGTGGTGATCGTGGTGTGCCACCCCACTTCCAGGTCTGTGTCCAGCGGGGGACGACCCGCTCACTGGCGCTGCGACGGACACGCTCTTTGGGTTCCAGAAGAACGAGAAGCAGACCGTGTACTGTGCTGCTACGGTACGTGATTGATTCTATATTAGTACCATACTGTCATTGGAGGTCTGGGATCTCTGAATGCAAACGATCATCATTGTATTATGTCATGTTCCTTATTACAGGGCGGGACGTTCACGCTTTCGTATCGAGGCCAGACGACCGTACCGATCAGCGCTGTCGACCGCGCCGACGTCGTCCGAGCCAAGCTGAATGTAAGGCGATCTCACACTCTTCACCGTGCATAAAAAAACTCACTTGCTGTGTATTTTTCCCTTCCCTTTGGGCAGGGGCTGGTCACGCTTCGGAACGTCAACGTGCTCTTCGCAGGCACGAGCACGTCCATGTGCACGGCGGACGGCAACTTTGTCACGATGGAGTTTACGCAGAACTTTGGCTCGTAAGGTCACGCACGCGTCTCGCATATTGTATATGGCTGCAACCAGTTTCTAACCCTCGGGGTTACTGTTTGGCATTGTTCTCCTGACTGACAGGTTGCCGCTTCTTGTCGGCGAGAGCTCGAAACTGGTCCATGCGGGCGTCGGCAGCTCGCCCAAGCTGATCATCACCAAGGCGGAAGACGGCTCCAAGGAGAACGAGCAGTGCGCGAACCGCGGCCGCTGCGACCAGAGCTCCGGGGTCTGCGCGTGCTACACCGGGTACACCACCAGCGGTGGCAACGGTCTGCCAGGGGACCGCGGCGACTGCGGCGCGCCAGAGCTTACGATCATCTCGTGCCCCGGGGAGATCGCGTGCAGCGGACACGGATACTGCTCCGGCGCGCCGCAGTTCCGCTGCTTCTGCGTGGATGGCTGGGCGTCCGGGGACTGCTCGATCCGCACGTGTCCCAAGGGCATCGCGTGGTTCGACCTGCCGGTCTCGGACAACCACGCTCACTCGCGCGCGATCTGCTCCGGCGTCGGTGTCTGCGACAACTCGAAGGGCGAGTGCGTGTGCCCCGCGCCGTTTGAAGGCGCCGCCTGCGGGCGCATGAAGTGCCCCGGGTTGGACAACCCGTGCAACGGCAATGGCCGATGCATGACGATGGCCGAGCTGGCGCTCGAAGCGCGCAGCAGCGGCGAGCCGCTCGCAATCACCTACGGAAGCACGCCGAACAACCCCAGAACCTGGGACTTTAACAAGATCCAGGGCTGCGTGTGCGACCCGGGCTTCGAAGGCTACGACTGCTCGTTGCGGTCGTGCCCTCGCGGCGACGACCCGCGCACCACGGGCCAGACGCACGAGGTGCAGACCATTGTCTGCCGACACACGCAAACCACGAGCTTCACGCTGAGCTTCCGTGGCGAAAGCACGCAGCTGCTGGTGTCCGACATCTCGGCGCTGAATCTGCAGAATGCGCTGAGCGCAGTGAAAGCCGTTGGACTCGTCCGCGTCACGTATTCGAGTGGCACCACGGCATGCACGCTGGCGGGCAGCAACAAGATCACGATCGAGTTCATCTCGGCGCTCGGCGACCTCCCTCCGCTCCGGGTGGATCTCGGAGCGAACGCAGCGCTGGTCCCCGACTTCATCATCGACTGCGACGGCACTGGCACGTCGAAACGAGGCACGGTCGAGAACGCCGAGTGCTCCAACAAGTACGTCGCGGTGCAAGTAGTCCTCGCTTGTCTTCGATTGCACCAAACTCACTTGATTCTTGCTTGCTTGCTCCTTCTGTAACAGCGGTGTCTGCAACTACGCCAGCGGGCAATGCGCGTGCTTCGACGGCATGATCAGCAGCAACGGACTGAGCGCCATCGGGCTGCGTGAAGACTGCGGATACGTGATGCCAGTAGAGGACCCGCTCGCCAAGAACTTGCTGATCCAAGGATAATGAACAACCACACTAGCACGCACACAGGAATGTAAGCGAAGCCCGGAAAAGACCCTCGCAGCGCGTCTACAAAAAGACAATAGTATTAATTCTTCATTCTCTCTCTTTCTCTCTACCTCTCTTCGTCACCCAATATTTCGGCACACCGCTCCGCTTCTTCGCTCCTCTTCTTTCGCAAGCGGGTGGCTCTATCTTTTGTTTCTTGCACACCTCGCAAGCACTCTCCGTAGTAGCAATCGCTGGAAGCCGCGATGATCCATTTAATATAGCAAGACGCACACAAATATCGTTGATAGATACATTCTGGACTTGACAATCGCGTGATCGCTTGATCCTCTAAGAAGCCTGAACCTCATCCCACTCGTAGCCCAGCACGCGCGCCATGAAGCCCGACTTGGACTCTTTCTGCGCAGTGCGCATCTTGAACACGGCGTGGCACGTTTTGCAGACGCGCTGAGCGTCCTTCACGGACTTGCCGCCGCTCGTCAGACGACCTGGGAAATCTTTCGGGAAGCGGAACATCTCGACCGTGAAAGACGAGCACTCCGAGCAGCAGACGCACCCGCAGTGGCGGCAGTGGTGGCGGCGGTTGCCAAACTTGAACTTGTTGTTGCACTGCATGCACGCCTTGCGCTCTTTCTCGTCGATCCACGTGGGCGGCTGCGTGATCGCACTGAACAGCTTTCTCAGGTACTTCTTCTGAGCAACGTCCATCACAAGACGTCCCTTCTCGTCCGGCTGGTTCAGGTACGCCCCGTGGCGGATCAGCGCACACGCAATGTCGATCAGCTCGCGCTCAACGGCGACGTGGAGCAAAGTGGAACCGTCCGGAAGCTGGACATTTGGGTCCGAACCCTTGGACAGAAAGAGCTCAGTGATCGCAGGATCCGTCTGACGGGTCGTCAGAACGTGAACCACCAAAGGCGTCTGAAGGCGCGCGTTGACCTTGTCCACTTCGGCACCGTGCTTCACCAAGTAGTCTACCAGTCGGTACCCGTTCTTTCGGTCACGCGACACTGCAAAGTGGAGCGCGTTGTTCTCGTTGCGGTCGGTCAGAAGGATGAGATTCTTGATGTCGTCCGCCTTGCACAGCTCCATGACAATCGCATAGTGACCCTTACGGACAGCGAGGTGCATGGCAGTCTGGTGGTGCTTGAGCTCTCGGAACAGCACATCCGCCTTGAACTGCAGCAGCGACTTGACAATCTGAGTATCACCACGATCAACAGCTTCGATCAGCGGAGTGCGACCCTCCGCATTCACAATGTTTGGAGTACAGCCGGCTTCTAACAGCATACGAGCAATGTGCGCATCCTTGGTCAGATGCAATGGCGTGTTGCCATCGTCATCGACGGCAACGACATCGGCTTCCCAGTCGAGCAAAATGCCAACGACTTCCAAGTTCGAGTACAGCGACGCAGTGTGCAGTGGCGTTCTACCGCGGCGGTTGCGCGCGTTGATATCCGATCCGTTCTGCAGAAGCTTGAGGACATCGTGCTCGTTGCAGCAGTTGGCCGCAACATGAAGCACAGTATCACCAGGGTCCATCGCCACCGAGCGAGGTCCGCCACCGATCGTCACGCGGCTGTCTCGAGAGTCATTGTAGTCTTTCGTGAAGCGGAAGCGCGATGTGCCGCGAGTGTATCTCGTCGCACCTTGCGACATATCCTCGGCGAGCTGGGTCTCCGCAGCAGCCGACGCTTCTTCAGAGGAGTCGTCAGACACTGGATCGGAAGACGCAGACTGGGTGGATTGAGCTGTCAGTCTATTTTGCTCTTCCTCGAGCTCCGCCGCCTTGCGCTGCTCGTCAAGCAGTCTCTGCTCCTCCTCGAGCCGCTTCTGCTCTCTCTTTTTCTGCTCGAAGGCTCGTCGTTCCTCTTCCTTCATCTCTTCGAGCCTCTTCTGCTCAGCCAACTGCTTCTGTCGGAGGAGCTCTGCTTGTTTCTTTCTGTGGCGCGCGAGAAGCACTTTGAACTTGGAGCGGGCGACAAATCCACGAATGACTCGCTGCACAACCACCGACGCAATCTTCATGTTGTGGTAGCGACGACGCGCGATCATTCCACGAACTGCAGTTTGGATCAGCACCACGAATTCACCATATCGCTTGGCAAGCTGAGCCTCAACGAACTGAATAGCAGAGCGGCGGAAGAAAATGCGCGTCGTACCAACTTGGATGCCAGCGACAGCAAACGCATCTTGCTGGTTATCGAATGACTTCGCCACCAGCTCCGGGTATCGCTCGGCATGCGCCTTGAGCAAGAACTCGACAAGCAGGTTCGACGCTTGCTTGCGCTCGTCAGGATCAAAGAAGTCGTCCGAACCAGCTTCCTCGGGGATTTTGCGCAAGTAGCTTCCGTTCGCCAGCGGGCGGTAGCGCTTGATGAACTGCTGGTGCGCAATCCGCACAGGGTATCCAGCGCGGTTCACTCGCACGGCTTCCAGAACACCGCCAGCTTTCAATTGGTCACAAATACGCTTGGAGTCGAAAATCGCAGGCTTGGCTTTGTCGTTCGGCTTCAGGCATCGCACGTAGTGGCAACTCGTCACATTGATGGTCTCAATCAGATCCTTGAGCTGGTTGCGGAACTGGGAGCCCAAACTCACGCGGCTCGCCACACTCGCAGCTCGACCCTTCAGAATGCCGACCGGCTTTGCACGCGAACCCCGTCTGTCTTCGGGGATCTTGAGCAAGCTGCGGACAAAAGGCTTCGAAGACCGCTTGATCACGTTCGTGATTTCGGAATACAAGACGTCCTTGTTCTTCTCGCAGAAACCAAAAGTGTCGTACGCCACTTTGCCTGCGTAGTGGTGGATCACAAAGTGATGGTTCGCCTGCTGAGTCTTGTCCGCGCTGAAGTGAGCGTGAGCGTCGTGCTGGCGGAACAGTTTGCGCGCAAAGTTGCGGTCATTTCCCTGTGGGACAATGCACTCTTCGTCAAGCGCGTTCAAGATACCGAACGGCTTGCCCTGAATCAGATCGATACAAGCGCTGTTGTCCGGGAAGTTGATGAAGCTCCACTTGATCTGCTCGCGCTCGTACGTCTCCTGCTCCATGCGCAACACGGTGAGGTTGAAGTGCTGCTGCAAAGTTTCGTTCGCGTAGTTGATGCACAACTGCTCGAACGAGTTGTGCTCAAGATCTTCAAAACCGAAGATATCGAGCAAGCCAATGAAGGACGTGTCGCTCTCCTCGCACTCGACGATTTCGTTGATTCGGCTCACGAGCCAGTCGAAGAGCTTCCCGTAGATGAAGCGGGCGAGCGCGTCACGCGTGTTTTCAGCGGCTTCAGGCAACAAGCTAATCGAGTACGTTTCGTCCTTCGCCTGGATCTTGCGGTAACAGATTGCTTCTTCAAGTCCGGTTTTGTCGACTTCCAGGTAGTTCAGCACCATCTGCATCGACTCGTGGCACGACTCCGAGATGTTCGAGCCTTCAGTTCCAGAAGAGTGGTCGTTCGCTTCAAACTCCAGGTTGCCGAGATGCAGCAGCGCGGAGATCGTCACGAAGATGCTCTCCATGTTTTCCTCGTCGAAGCCCATGACCTGCATCGCGCTCTTCAGGATCCGGAACTGCTCGGCGTCGTTCACACCATCCTTTCGCTTGATGCACGTACTTTGGTTCAGGTAGTGGAACTTGGTCGGCGCCATCAGGTTCCATCGCTCCTTCTCGACACTCGACGCGCCAGCGATGATCTCGTAAAAGATGTGGTAGTTGCGCTCCGACTCTGCCTGGTACGCCAGTCGGACCTTTTCGAGCAGGTACGTCTGGATGGATGCACCGATCAGGTTACCGCGCTCCGAGAACTGCATCTTGATGAATTTGCCGAATCGACTGCTGTTATCGTTACGGATCGTTCTCGCGTTACCGAAGGACTCCAGGATCGGGTTCGACGACAGCACCTGCTTCATCACGCCGCCGTCATCGTCCGAACTCTTCTGCGCCTGCGAGATTGTCGCCAGGTACTGCATCACGAACTTGGTGCTCTCGGTCTTACCGGCACCACTTTCACCGCTGACTAGGATCGACTGGTTCGAGAGTCCTCCATGCGCCGTCTTTGTGAGCGGGCTCATGAGCGACCGGTACGCCTTGTCTGCAATGCTGAACACGTGCGGCGGCATGTCGCCGACTTCCTGACCCAGGTCGCGCTTGTCGCCATTCCGAATGTACTTGCGCATGATCTTGTCCGAGTAGATACCGATGTTCTTGAACGGGTTGATCGCCAGCAGGATTTCACCTGTTGTCACCAAAATGAAGCAACACTCACATTAGCATTCCTTCCTAAGAGCATTGGATACAAGACTTGCTCGTCCGTGCCTGTGAGTGTGTAGATCTCGTTGATCTTGAAGCGCTCGTTCAGCGTGTGGCAGATGCCCGGTTCGTGCAAATGCGGCAGCTGGATCAGGTCTTCCACCAGGTCCTGTGTCACACACACACACATACACAGATCATTTTAAGTCCATCTTCCCTATACCGAGCCACATCTCAAACAAAGAGCTACAGATCGTACCATGTCGTGGCTGTTGGCGAGCATCATGTCGTGGATCGTCTCGTTCTCGAGCGCGGCGACGTCAATCGAGAGCGTCTGGTCCTTGCGCGTGTTGGGTCCGTCGCTCAGACGCACGACCACCTCGCACTGGCTGGAGCCGCTCGTCGTCGCGGCGGAGATCTTGACCACGACCGCGCGCAGCCACTCTTCGCTCGCGGCGTCGCGCATCCAGAGGCCCACACCCTTCTCCATCTTGCTTCTTGCTGCTTGATATTAATTAATGGCGGCGCGGGGACGCGGGCTGGGAGAGAAGGATGCTGGCGAGATTGGGAGTGGATGTCGACTTGTGCACAAGCAACAACAACAACAAACAACTGCGCAAGTCAAGTCGAGCAGCTACGCGGTTTGCGTCGTGCTTGTTGCGCTTGCTGGTTTGCTTGTGATGGCTGGGTCGGGGCGGATGAAATAATCGCCGCGCGCCGTCCAGTGAGGGAAGATGAAGATGATAGATAGATAGATAGATAGTCAGTGCGCGAGCGTCGTCGTCGTCGTCTCTCGAACCCGTCGTCACCTTCAGCACCAGTCAGAGCACTTTTTCGATACTGCGCGCAAAAGCCAGCAGAACTGCGGCAGCGAAAGGCGGCGGACTGATTGAATGAAGAAGAGCAGCAGACTGCGAAGACGGCTCTGCCAAACAAACGCATGGCTCGGGCTGTTGTCCGCCCCATTTTTTCCATCCTTCTTCCTTTTTGGCGACGCGACAGTCAAAAAGGCGGAATGATGGTCGTAGGGGGCTAGGTTTGCGTCTGACATTGCAAATTTGTAGCGAATAACGCAAGAGGCTTATCCCACTTTTCGGCCAATCACAAGCGGAGCAAGTCCCGAAAGAGCCAGAGAAACAGTGGCATCAAATGGGGATGAAGAACCCAGATGGCTTTCTGCCTTGCGTGCCTTGTTGGCTTGTTCCTCAAAGCAAGCAAAACAAGCCAACAAACCACCACTTTCATTTCGATGCTGTTCTTGGGAGGCCATACAAAACTCCAGTCAGTCTCGAAAACTTTGGCGAGTTTTTGAGACAGGATTTTTGGTACCCAAAAATCAACAAATGTTTCGCTCAGAATTAGATCTAAATGTAGGTTTTACGATGGATTTACTGCGCCAGACAATAAAACGTAGAATTTAGTGTGGCGATCGTCCAGTTGTGCACCTATTATCGACGCATTGTGACACTTCTGACGCCTTCGATCCTGACGCGAAATTATTTCAGCGAGTTACATATATTTGGATGTTGGATTGCGTTGTCAGCCTGGTCTCAATTTTGCAGCTTGCTTGTTGTTGTTGTTGTTGTGTGGCAGAGAAGAAGAAGAAGCAAGCCAACAGAAAGTGCGCGCATATTCCACGTGACTGGGTCATGTGACCTTGTGGCTTTGTGACCTTGTGACTCGTGTGACTCGTGTGTGCTGTTGTTGTTGACCGCCAGATGTGGGGCGGAAGAAGAGTTGGTTCCGCAGATGGCGAGCTTTTTTGGAACTGAATCTGCAAATGGAGCTCACCCCTTTTTACCCAAACGTAAAGAAAAAGCGGTGGGTTAACAAGCCTATGATGTCCTTTGATAACAGGCACTCTACATTCGCGCACTTTAAATATATTTAAAAGAGTTTTTTATATAAACAAATGTGTTATATTATAGCTAATTTTGTAAATAAAAAGGCTACGTAAAGCAATAAAAGATCTTCTATTCATGATGCGCTCGCTCACTCCAGATGGCCACCACCCCATTTTACATACCTAGTCCATACATTTCCGTGCTGAATGCCATACAACAGCACAGTCGGACTGAACCAGCAGATCGGGTGCATGAACGACGCAATCCTACAGAATGGACGACGCGCTGTGATACGACACGACGAGAAGAGCTGACTGCTTGCCGCATCGCATTGCTGTACGTGCAGAGGTTGATTGATTGAATGGCGAGAGTAACGCGCTCAATGACTTTACATCACTTATGGATCAACCACACCGCACCGTATCGCTCATCGCCGTTTGTGCCCACGCCGCTCCATTCCATTCCGCAGAAGCGCTGCTGGCAAGAAAACGACGATTCGGATGGATGACCGCTGCTCTCTGTAGTCGCTCGCTCGCTCGGTCCGTCTGTCTGTCCTGCGCGGGTGGCATGACTGCTACCTGCGCGGGGTGGCGACCGCGGTCTGCAGCACCTTGTGGACGTACTCGGCGCAGAAGTCGCGCAGCTCGCCCTCTCCATTGCGCGCGCTCGGCTGGTTGCTCTTGTCCGTTGAGGTGGTCGAAGGGAACGAGAGCGCGATGCGCAGCCCCACGTCGCGGTCTTCCTGTTGCGCTTGGATGAGGCGCTTGCGAGGCGTGCACGGCCTATTTATATGAATGCATAGGTACACAAGTGTGAGGCTGAGAGTGAACGCATAACTACAAGGATGGATGGATAGATTGGGATGATAGTCATAACACACACGCACCTCTCGGGTTCTTCAGACGGCATGACTTCGCTTGGCTCTTCGGTGCCAAGTTGTTAAATGCCGGCATCATGAGGCAGGCTGATGCTGTGCGGGCTCGCATGCGCATCGTCCAGTCCGTCCGTTGTTAGGACGTGCGCATAAGACTCGCCACTTCCTCCCATGTTGGACCTCGTTTTCCGATCTTGGATGTGTGTGCTTTTATTTTAGACTCAGTGCTTGAAGAAGCAATCCATTCGTTTGCTTTTCTGTTCTGAACCAGAACAGGACGCGTATAATGGAAGACGAGCGGGAATAAGTTATCTAAGACCACGACGCACTCCACAGATGCCTGCCTACCTCGTACAGCAATACGAAACAACACAGCCGCTATTCTGAATATCCCAAGCGAATCTCCAGTCTCGGGGAGGCCATAGCGATGCCCACTAGTGAGCTGCTCGGGATCTGCGTCGTGTATCTCGGTGGGCTCAACTACTTCTTCCCAGTGGACGAGAAATGTCCGATCGTGTCCAAGATCGGCACGACCGGCGGCGAGCTGCACGTGCAGATCACTCCATACATTAGCACAACCAGCAACAGCACAGCAGCAGCATCAGCTCAAGCTCGCGCTGTTGTTAAACCAGAGCAGGCACAGGTAAGGAACGGAGGTTTCATTCATGGTGGCAATCACTCTGTTCTGAAATGTAGCCATTTGAGACGAAATGGGTACAGTCGTTGAGGTGATATGATGTACTGTACTGAGCGATTTGAAACTCAACTTTAGGATGATACCAGCGACGGGTTCATGCGTTACGAACGCGCAGAGATCGACAACGCAGAGGAGCAGGTGTACGAGTTCATGGACCGCACGCTGCAGTACCGTGTGTGCATCCACGCACTCCACAACCTCAAGCGGACGCGCAAGTTCTCGCACGTGTATGTGCGCTACGCGTTCTTCAAGTCCGGCAGCGCGCTGACCAAGCGCCAGGCGATAAGGAGCAGTCAAGACGACGACGAAGAAGACGGTCACGCAGTACGCTTCCAGCACGAGCGCAGGTTCGCGGTCGACGTGAACGACGCGCTCGTCAAGTACGTGACGAGCAACAACCTGACGCTCGAGGTAAAGAGTCACTTGTCTGTGTCCAGGTCTGCTACCACAAGTTGCTTTTGGTCTAACAACCCTTGCTTGTCACGATGCAACATGATGAGCAGGTCTTTGGGTGCAACAGTCCCGATTGAGACGCTCGCTACCTCTGTATCGAAACAGTCCTTTACGCTCGGCGAAGAGGTCGTGGCAGAGCTCCCGCAAGAGTCCATCCCGAGTGATTTCAGAGTGAGTCAGCTCCGAGAGGATCTCGTTGACTTCAATGTACCACCACACACTTTACATTTACTATGTCGGGATCGACCTTTGCCAAGCTCTTTTTTTATTAGCACTGGTACGGGAGTGAGAAGGACGATACAATTCAAAGCTAAGCACTGAAGCTATCTAAGCTGTCATGCATCAATAACAGCAACTGACAGGAGAAATTGGTGTCCTCCATTACCATGAAGATTTGGACACGACCATTCTTGGAGCACGATTCGGACAATTGCTGGATACCATCCGAACAAGAGACAAGCATGGGATTTTGGTGTCATCTACAATAAATACATCCCAGTACTTTCATCTACAGCAAATACATCCTACTTTCCTTCCGTACTTGTGCGAGTACGTACAGAACTCGACCGTGGTCCTTGAAAGGGCGTGGTGAGGGACACAACACGTCTCTTCGAAGCTCTTCATTCGCATTGTTTCTACAGAAAAGCACTGCAAGACCACGGAACTCTTCTCGCTTCGTAACATCGCAGTCTCTACAGAAGGAACCACACGAAGCCCCACCATGGCTCAGCTATCGAGCGACGTGGATGCGATCTGGAAGGAGATGCAGCAGGAGCAGACTCCAAGCCGCCTCCAGGCGGATGTCAACCGCTTGCTCAGGAGATCTGTCGCGAGATGCTCTTCGAAAGCGGTGAAAGGCAAGAAGAGAGCGGATGGTGGCCATAAAGTGAAAATGGGCGTGGCGGTCAAGAAGACAAGCACGCTGAGTACGGCAGCGCAGAGTATGGCGTCGTTGGACATTAAAGCAGAGCAGCAGCAGCAGCAACACGCGAGTGCCAAGCCGTTCAACCTGCAGAGAGAGCTGAATCGGCTCGCAGATGAGCGCTCCAGCGTCCGCAAGAAGGCTGCACTGGCGCTGGAAGACCATCTCCTCAAGCCCTGTGAGCAGATCACTGTCGTTTCATCAGAGCAAATGTTAGGCGGTGACCACGAACCTGAAGACTCGACGTTCGGCGAGATCGCCAAGCCGCTCTTCAAGCGCTTCAACGACCCCATAGAGAAAGTCCGCGACGTCTGCATCCGTATTGTGACGTTGTTCATCGCACGAGAGCAAGACCTGCTCCGCTTCATTCCCTATTTGATGCCAGCGATCACGAACCGCATCAACAGTCAGTACGGCTACGACGAAGAGAACCAGCAGTTCACGCGCGACCAGTTCTTGCACGACGCGTTCAAGCGCGGCCGCATCTTCGTCGAAGAAGACCAGGTCTCGCGCCTCAAGCTCGAGGAGCCTTCAGAAGAGATCCGGCTGCTGTTCCTCGGCCTGCTCGCTGCGCTGCTAGAGAATGCGTTCCAGCGCAACGCGTCGTCGATCCTGCACGCGTACATGTTTGACATCCTGGTGATCCTTGTGAGCGGACTCCACGACAATTTCCACGAAGTCAACATCAAAGCCTGCGAGATCTTGCGCGCGATCAGCAACAACATGGTGTCAGTCATGAAGCACTTCAGCGTCGCGATCGTGCGCGCCGCCAAGGATCTGCTTCTCCACCGGCTCGCGCGCGTGCGCATCGCGGCGATCGACACGATCCGCGCGCTGGTGACGTGTCCGAATCGAGACAAGTGCAAAGGTAGCGGGACGGAAGCAATCGTCGACTTGATCGGACATCGCGACGAGAACGTGATCCCCATCTCGGCCTTCTACACCTCCGAGATCCGCTTGAACTACTTTGCCAAGCTGGATCAGGATGCCAATCCGCTCGTTCGCAAGATGTTCTTCGACATGATCAGCGATTGGATCACGAATCTGCCCGACCGCTACGACCACGAGTCGCGTCTGATGCCGTACTTGCTCAGCGCCGTGAGCGACAAGAACGACGACATCTCCCATAATGCGCTCCAAACGCTCGCGTTCCTTGGCACTCGTTATGAGCAAGAGCACGGCGAGGAAGTGCTAGAGATGAAACAGTACGGCGTGGACGGGAAGAACCCGAGCTACAACTACCGCAAGCGGCTCCCGCCACCATTTCTCGACGCTCGCCCGTCGCTGGGCACGCGCTTGTACGTCCGGGGCCGCGCTCGACGGTTCCTCAACCCGATCCTGCGCGAGTTGGACAACTGGCAGTCGAAAACACGCGGCCACGCTGTGCGGCTACTCAAGACCATCATCGTGTACTGCGAAGAGACAATCACCGTCGACGTGCACCTGCTCCTCCAGACGCTGCTCTGCGTCTGGCGCGAGCCGGAGATCGCCAACGAACTCAAGATCGTAGCGGAGCTTGTCGGGCGATTCGCGGCTCCAGACACGTACATGTCGTTGATCCTCGCGCGCATTCGAGGCGACTCGGAAGTGGTCGCTGGTGGCGTCGTCTCGCCCGAGCAGACTGCCACGGGCATGGAGGTACTCTGCCTGCTGATGGAAGGGTCGCTGGACAGGATGCTGCTGCCGCACATCCACGACATCCTGGAGACGGTCTCGGCAAAGCACATCCTGGATTTCGAGAACGGCGACGCAAAGCACGCACTGGGGAAACTGGTCCAGTACCTCACCTGCCTGCTTGAACGTAAGTGTTGCCTTGTTTCGCTACATGAAAACCTGGACAATGGCTCACATGGTCTCTTTGGTGCTGCTTGTATGGTGCCGACAGGTCGCGGGAGTGAAGCGGTGTCGGCGTATTTCTTGCAGCACGGACGCTTGACCACGATGGAGCGCGTGCACGACCGGCTCTTTGAGATCACGCTGGTGGTTTCGCGTACGCAGAACAGCAAGGAAGCGGCCGTATGGTGCGTTTGCTGTCTTGTCCAATGTGGTTGACTTGTGCGCAACTTGGCTCTGATCATTGTCTAATGCTGGGACGGAATCTAGTGCGGCCAACACCTTGGAAACTCTGGTGCGACTCGAGTCCCGCAAGAGCATGACGGAGCTCTTTGACACGCACTTCCAAAAGAGCTTTGCGCGCGTGGCGGTCGCTCTCAACGCGATGACTGCGGTCCACTGGACTCCCAAGTGCTGCGAGCAGCTGCTGCTGGAGGAGCTGCTGCACGGAACCAGTCTTGAGACGATCTTGTCGGAGCTTCCGGTGCTCGAGCAGCTCTTCCAGAACGCGCTGGTACCGCTGCCATCAGCAGATGATGACGCGTTGCTGCTGTCGAATGGAGAGCCTGTCAAACAGGAGAAGCCTACGCGAGACGTGGACGACCAGAAGCGCAGCGGGACGGAGCGTAGCGCCGCGTACTCAGACATCCTCCAAGCGCTGCTCGCACGTGTGGAACTCGAACCATCAGCAGCAGCACCAGCACGTGACGTTGCTCAAAGTCTCGAAGCGCTCCAGTCGTTTTCCAAAGCAGCAGCCGCATGAATGAATGCCCAGACGTTGTCCGTCATCCTTGCAGCTTCGACGCTGGGGTCCCACCACACCACATGCACGGACAACAAGAGCTGAGCTGGTACAGTAGTGAGCCATACAATTGCGCTCTGCATGCACATCAAACGCCGCCATCACCCAAGCAAAATGAAAAAAGCAAAACAAAGAAATCTATTCCCCAATCACGCCACAAAATACAAAATCGAGCGGAATGTCTGTACCTCATGCGAAAAGCAGCACTCGCCTCACTCTGACGCGTATACCACTGGGATCGCCATGGTGCCTGGCTAACACATTATAGCTGTGGCGGCGGCGGCGCTTTACTTGTCCTTCTTGGCTTCTTGTTCTTCTTCTTGAGTCTCTTTCTCTGCGTCTTGCGTGGCGCCCTTCTGCTGCTTGAGCCACTTGCTGCGCACCACGAGGCTCCAGAGGAAGCAGGGCAGGAAGGGCAACAGCGTGATGAAGAAGCCCTCGACCTGCGGCGTGTAGAAGTGCAGCGCCAGCAGCAGCAGGCAGAGCGCGCTGAAGAAACCGTAGACGCCGGACACGAAGTTGTAGTTGATCGACTCGGACGGCGTGAAGATGGCGCTCATGCTGGCTGTGCTGTGTGGGTGGGGCTTCTCGTCTTGATGGTGGGCTTGCTTTTTTTGATAGTGAGCGTGACGAGGGAATTATAAGTCCCACCAAGTCCAGACGCTTACTGTCAGTCACTAGAACAGAAGCCCCTTTCACCTTGTATATCAAGTTTTGTGTTTTATAGAGCATTTGTTTTGCTCCAATTAGTGTTGTAAATTGGATGTTGATGTTATATACACGTAAAAATACGCGTCTTTAGAGTACTTTTGTCCAAAAAAAGGTGAAAAGCGCCATCTTGAAACGACGCGCTTCATTTACGAAAGGCGAGATGGCGACGATGATGGCGCGCGTGGTGGCTCCGTGGTTGCTACTGCTGTTGCACCTGCTACTCGTGCGTGTGGCTGCCGACGTGTACGTCATCTCCTTCGTGTTACTGTATACTAGTTGCTTGCGGCTCTGGTACTGACACTTGTGCATCACATGCGTTTGTTGTTTGCAGTCCCATTGCGCGCAACCTGGTGTACCACGTCGACCCGGGCAAGGAGGAAGTGATCACGTTCAAGGGCTTCAACCACGACGGCTCCTCGGTAAACACTCCTGCAGCTGTGTCTACTGTGAAGTATTGCGGATTACTAAAGTGCAAAGTTCACTATGCTCTTTGTTGTGTGTATGCAGCTCACCGCGACGATCACGTCGCTGCCGCAGAACGGTCAGCTCTACCAGCTCTCGCAGGTCTTCAGCTCCTACGGGTCCGTTCTCTGTAGCTGTTGCGATGCTACAAGTATGGCTATTCATCTAACTAGCTAAGCTTACACTCTCTTGTTTGTTACATTGTGCAGCTACGAGCCAAAGAAAGACGTGACGCCGATCACGACCGTGCCCACGGCTGTCACGGGCTCCAAGAACCGCGTCGTGTTCGTGCGCTCGATCTACGGCGGACCACCATTGAACTCAAAGGTATACGCTCACTCTCGCTATGCATCATGCGCCTATCTTAGATGATCTAAGCCTCTCTCCTACGGTGTATGCGCGCGACGATCGTGTTACGACAGTACGCCGAGTTCCGCTACACGATGACGAATGGCGTCGACAGTTCAAAGGACGCGATCATCACGATCACGACGAACGACGGGCTCGTGACCAGCACGTTCGACCGTGACGCCGAGAACTGGCGGATCGTCTCCAACGGCAACAACGCGCAGACACCGACTTTTCAGCCGATCTCGCGCGGCCGCCTGCTGAGCTACTACGTCTACGGACTGGACGCCGTGATCCACCGCAAGAGCGACAGCACGGGCGACGACTCGATGCTCTGGTACTTCAGCGCGCCGGACAAGTTCTTGGGCAACCAGTGGTCGGCGTACGGCGGCAGCCTCGACTTTGTGCTCTCGTCCGCGGAAGGAAGCTTCGACCAGGAGAATCTCAACCTGCTCGGCCGCAGCAACCTCGTGGTGCTTGAGTGTAGCACGTGCAACCAGAACGCCGGGATCACGTTCGCCATGCCGCTGAGCTACGTGTTCACGTACGACGGCACGACGACGCAGTTCCGGCTGCCGCTCAACGAGCTCGCCGGGTGGGTCAAGGACCCGAAGAACATCATCCTGCCCTGGACGCAGCCGACCCAGTGCGAGTTCGTGAGCGTGCTCTCGGCGCTCACGTCCCTGCGGATCCTGGGCGACTTCACGAGGGGCTACGAGAGCGTGGCGCTCGACACGGTCGCGCTCCGGCACGGACCCGGCAAGCCGCTGAGGTGCTATACAAACAGCGCATAGAGAACTAGGACACGAGGAAGAGATCGAACAGATACGAACTAGTATATAACAAAACCTTTGAGCGCCATGAGGGAGCCTAACGTTCCTATTATGGGTCCCCCACTCTATTCATCCTAACGTGAGGATGACGGCGGCGGCGACAGATCAGCGGGGCTCGGGAACAGGAACTCAGACTGGATCGGGTAGTGGTCCGACGGGTACCGCCCATCGCGCGCCTCGGTGATCACCTCTGTGGACAGCACTTTCATCTGCGGACGGTAGAAGATCCAGTCGATGTGGTTCGCTGCGACCACGGCGCCGCGCTCGCCGTCGTTGTCCACGCCCGCCCAGCCGTGGTACGTGTACGAGACCTTGCCAATCTTCTCCTCGGACTTGGGCCACGCCTCGAGCAGCTTCGGGCCGTCCGCCTCTTTCGTGAAGTAGCTGTACGTCTCCGTGTGGCGGTACGTGTTGAAGTCGCCCACGAGGAACAGCGGCGCCGACTTGGCGATCTCCTTGATGCGGCGCCATAGCAAGCGCGAGCCCTGCGCACGCGAGTTCGGGCCGACATGGTCCAGCTGCGTGTTGAAGAAGAAGAGCTCCTGCTTGGTCGCCTTGACGCGGAACTTGCCCCACGTCACGAGCCGCACGCACGCGGCGTCCCAGCCTTTCGTGCCGAACGTGTCCGGCGTCTCCGAGAGCCAAAAGTCGCCGTCGTCCAGCTTCTCCAGCACGCTCGTGTCGTAGAAGATCTGCTCAAACTCGCCGTTCTCTTCACGCTCGACACCGAAGCGCGCGTACGGGTGCTCCAGCAGCGACGCGAGCTCTGCGAGCTGGTCCTTCAGCCCTTCCTGCGTACCCATGAGCACCGGGTGGTAGCGGTTGATGATCTCGGCGACGTGGTCCTTTCGGTACCGCCAGCTGTTCCATCCGTCGTTGCCTCCGGCGAAGCGCAGGTTGAACGTCATCACCTTGAAGCTCAGCGGCGTCGTGGACAGCGACGGAGCCGCGCCTTTGAGTCTCGGTCTGGATCGTGGCGTTGCTGCTGGTGCAGCTGCTACAGCCGCGCCGTTCCCGCCAGAGAGCGCGGCGGCAGCAGCGGCGGCCTGCGAGTCGATCGAGAGCGGGACCCCCCCACTGCCACCCGGAGCGCTCGGCATCCCCTGCCAGAAGACAAAGAGCGCGAAGCACACGAGCGTGCCGATGACGACGTAGAAGCGGTCCTGCTTGGACTGCGGCGGCCGCGGGCGGCGGTAGTCTGCATGGCGGTACGGGTTGCGCGGCGTCCCGCTGCTCGGGAAGAACGAGTCGAAGCCGTTCATGGGATGCGGCGGCGGCGGCGGTGGCGGCACTCGACGAGCTTTAGCTTCTTGTCGTCGACGAGGGTTGCCACGCGTTTTTCGTTCCTAGGTCCGCCCAGTTTTTGTTCGATTTTGAGGCGCTGCCAATCGTGAATTAGGGTTTTATCTTCATTTTAATTCGTGAATTAGCGATTTTATCCTACAAATTCTTCAAATTTGGGGATCAGTGTCTTCTATGACAAAGAAAAAATCACAGAAAAATGGCTTGGCTCGGCTCGGGCTGTTGTCAGTCGACCCGAAAAGATGCGACATCCTATTCTTTACTCTTTGTTTGAGATTTCTATGAAAAACCAATTAGGCTTGTCGCATCTTTTCGGGTCGACTGACAACAGCAAATGTATGGGTTTTTTATACAGCGGTAACCGGACAAAATTTTTATCCGAATATGCAAACACTCAATAAAATTCCATTTTAGTTTCATGAGCGCTTTTACCTAATTTTGCTGAATTTTAGCTATGCAGAGCGCTTTATTACTGACCAATTGAAACGTCTCACACAAACAAATTAACAGCATTTGCTTGGCAGTATTCAGATAATAACTGCTTTTTGTGCACTTCTCTTAAATGCGAATGCAACATCCTTACAAAATGACTGGAACCTCAGTTAACCCATTTTTGTATTTTTTAAAATATATATGTTCAATTGTCGATTGCAGTTTACTTTTTATATTTGCACAGCAATTCCACCCTGCTCATATTATAGCGAGGATGTGCAGGCGCGCCATTTCCACTGGCAACAACTGCCCAGATTTCAAAGTGAGAGAGATCAGTCAAGTGAAGGTGATGGCGGAGTCTGCGCACGCGCTCGAGGCCATGGAGGCGCGCGCGATCCGCGAGAAGCAGCGCACGACGTACAGCACGGCGCTCGGCTCCAGCGCGTTCTTCGCGTTCGTGGTGCTCGGGCTCGCGCTGCCGTCGCCCTGGAAGGTGCTCAACGGCGAGTGGAGCAGCAGCATCCTGCCGAGTCTGCTGGCGCTGGGCGGTATGCGAGAGAGTGATGATGATGGCAATTTGACTCAAGCGGTGCTGTGGGTATAAGCTGACTCTGTATATCTATTGCTTGTATGGCTTTCTGTGTATTGCAGCGCAGGGCGTGTGGGTGCTTTCTGGGGTCCTCGCGCTCAAGTGCGCGCAGGTGCAGGGCGAAGAGCTGCTGCGCGAGTTCAACGCCAGGGTATGTGGCGCTTATTCCTATTGTAGTATACCGTGCAGTCTGTAAGATCTTGTGCTGACACTGCTCTCGTGTTATGTTTTGTACTGTTGTTGTGCGCGTGCGATTTCAGTACTTGGGCTTGGGGAAGAGCGCTCCAGCGAGTCCGGAGCCAGTGGATCGCGCGGCTGCCTGTACGTGCCACAATGTACCCCTTCCGACGACTGATGCTGCTAGTAAATGGTTGATGCTGGTATCGTAACTATCCCTGACAATCTGGCTCTTGTTATTCTATGATGCTATCTGTGCACACACAACAGTGAACGAGGTGATGAACCTGAAGAACCTGCGCTCGATCTCGCCGTCGACGAAGAAGAGCTCGACTGCCGCGGCCATCAAGCAGCGGTCGTTCTTTGACCCCGCACCCGTAAAGACCGTGGAGGACGGGAAGGCGTACCTGCGCAAGCTCCAGCAGGTGCAGAAGAAGCGCGAGGACGAAGAATCGCTCCAGCAGTCCTCGACGTTCGGCGTTGGCGCGACGTTCCAGAACGACGGGTACGGGATCTACGGCAACGCGTCCATGGTGCCGCGCGTTTACCAGGCGTCGGGCTTTGATCCGTACATCCAGGAGAGCACCAAGAGTCAGGAGGAAGACGCGCTGCAGACGTCGTCGAACCCGCACGTCGCGTGGCGCCAGCTGGAAGAGTGGGGGCTCGCGATGTTCATGCACCTGTACTCGCGCAACATCCGTCGCCTGCTCGCGTGCCACGTCAAGGACGTCGTCGAGGCGTTCATCCAGAATGCGACCGAGCTGAACGAGTGCGGCGTCATGGCGGACGTGCTGCTGCGCCGCATGCCCTCGCAGGCGTTGCTGTGTCCTCCTGGCCAGACGAACCAGATGACCAACGTGTCGCTCTCCGACATGCTGCACGGACTCACCAAGAGCCCGCTCTTCGTGTCGAAAACGCGCGGCGTCAACCTGTTTGAAGAGCACACGAGCGTGAGTTTTGTCTGCTGTCTTGCTTTTGACAGTGTTGTGTATGATTGTATCCTAACTGTGTGTGTTCTTGTGCTGTCTGCAGTTTGACAAGTACCTGAACGTCGGTGACCCAAACAGCATCGAGTACTCGTCGCTGGAGCGCCAGCAGTACGTGCTCGAGCGTCTGATCATGCTCTCGAAGGATCGAAGCCTCGACCGCTACCGCTGGAACAAAGGCTCGACCTGGAAAGGTACGTTCACACTCGTGTGGAGTTGTATTTTTCAATTGGCGCTGCGTTATTAACTCTGGTGGTGTATCACTCTTTGCTTCTGCTATTACAGGAAAAGAGTGGTCGGAGAGCTTGCCGTCGGACGCGGAGATCCTCATGAACGTGTTTTGCTGCATGATGGACAACATGCTCCCTGCTGACAACGAGCGCGACCGCCCATTCTGGAAATCGTATTTCTTGGGCAAAGGTCCGCGTCGTCCGTTCACGCCGAGCATCCGAAGCCGCTTGTTCGTTGTGCGCACGGTGGGGCAACCTCCGCACTTCAAGATCCTTGCGCGCGCTGCTGTGCGCGAAATCGTGCCGGTGAGAAAAGCAAAGAACGACAGTGTTTGCTGTTCGCTGCTTGTGTGGTTAACCTGTGAGACTCGTGTGGACTAACACAGTTGCTCACTCTTTGTTGGCGCTTTTCTTTCTGTAGGGCGAGGACAACCTCTTCCATGCGATTGTGGTGTTCCTCCACGCCGTGAAGAAGATGAAAGCGGTGGGTGCCATTTGTCGTGAGTTTTGATAGTCTGGTAGGTTCCACACACTAATGCGTGCTTCTATGTGTGTTGTTTGTGTTTGCTGTGAACAGGGCTACCTCGAAAGTATCAACCTCCACCGCATCATCGAGCAAGTGTTCGATGTCGCCAAGTAGAAAGAAGAAGAAGAACCAACAACAGCCGAGGATGCACACGAAATACATACGCCAGTTAGGAAGGACAATGGAGGTGCCCGGTTTTCAAGCATGCTGTTTGGTTTGTACATGTGCTGTGCTGTCTATGTGTTGCTTGCTTGTTGCATGCTCCTCGTCTTTCGCTCTATCTTTCTATCCGGTGGCTTCAACCGCATGCTCCCGCCTGGCGCTCTCTCGCACACTCACCGCCGCTGCGCCGCCGCCTTTGCAGTCTTTCTCGTGGGCTTTGAGGTTCTCCTTGGTTTTGAACGTCTTCGGATCGCTCGGCGAGCAAAGCGCGCACACGTACGGTCGAGAGAGCTGATGGCGCCGCTGCCAGTGGCGCTTGAGCGTCTGTAGGTTCTTCAGCGGCTTTTGGTTCTTCTCGGCGTACTCGCAATCCGCCTCGGGACAGAACTTGGGACCCACTGGCAGCGGTACTTGCGAGCGAACAACGTCCGAGATGGCTGCTTCAGGGTGCTGCTTGGCGTGGAAAGAGAGCTGGAAGAAGTTGGCGAACTTGTGGTAGCAGACGAAGCACTGGAAGGGCTTCATGCCGTCCATGAGGAAGAGTACGGGGGCGACCATCGGAGCTGCGAGGACGCCCTGGCGGTTGGGTTTCGACGTCGACACAGTGGTTGTCGATGACGGCTGCTGGGTCTTCTTCTTCTTTGCATTGCGCTTGAGCTTTTGCAACTCGGCTTGCAGCTCTGCGATCTGCGTCTGTTGCGTCTGGATCTTCGCGTGCAGGTACAGCGTGTCGTTTGCGATCGGAGGAGGAAGTGGAGGGCTTGCTACTCCGGTACTACGATGCTGGGGTGGCTGAAGTGGAAACTGGGTTCCAGGCTCAAGCACAGGGCTTCTTCGAGATTCATGGACACCTGCGCGATGACGCACGAGCGACTCACTAGTTACGGGATGATGGGTAGCAGCAGCACCACTTCGAACGGCGCTATTGGTGCTGCTACTGGTGGTACCTCCGACGGATCTCTGCCGATTCACGGACGCGTGACCTGCAACGTGGAAGCGCAGCGCCGCGCGAGACGAATACCGTTTCTCACAGCCAGGATGCGAGCAGCTGTACGGCCGCTCGCCCGAGTGGACTCGCTGGTGGTCGTGCAACGTGGACAAGCGAGCAAAGCTCTTCCCACAGGTCTCGCAGCTCAGACTCTTCTCGCCCGTGTGCACGAACGTGTGGTCTCGCAGGTGCGCGTTGTCGGTGAACGATTTGCCGCATCCCGGGTGCATGCAGAGGAAGTTGCGCAGGCGGAACGCGGTCTTCTTGCGCTTCTTCGCCGGTGGAGCTGTCTGCTGTTCGCGGTGTTGCTCATACTGACTATGCTGGTGATCGTCATTGGGGCTCGAGAGAATACTGGTACGAGATGGCGGTGCTGGTGCTGACGAGATGGCTGCTAGCAGCGGGGACGTCTCGTCGCCCCGGAGCTCAAAGTGGGAGAGTCTGCGCGGATAGAAATGCTGCTGCGGATGCTGTTGATGCTGACGGTGGTGGCTGGTAGCGTCGCTGGGAAAGCGGTAGTGCTCGTAGCCTCGGGTCCGGAGAGACGTTGCCGACTGATCATGGCGCTGCTGCTGCTGCTGATCATCTGGGTCTTGATCCTGCCGATGCTGGTGATGGAGATGACTCGGAGACTGTGCCACTGTTGCCGATGGCGGTGGAAGCAGTGAAGGCGGCGGCTGCGAGTTGTAGAATTGCGACAGCAGCGGCGCGGCGGTGAACCACTGTGGCGGCTGTCGCTCTCGTCCTAAACCTCGTCGCAATGAGTAGTTGCTGCCGCTGCCCCCAGACTGTCCAGAGTTCCCACCTCCACTATAGGTATGGTACGGAGACTCAGCGCCAACTACAAATTTCATGCAATACATGCGAACAACACCATTAGGAACAATACCATTAGCGATACCATAAGCCTCTTGAGTCACACCCCACGCACACACACATGCATGCAACTAGAGTTCAGTAAGAGTGCTCACCGTGGCTCTGCGGCGCTTGGCTTGGAAACGACGCCATGAGGGTTGGCGTCATGGGGATCACACGCTCGCGCGCGTCGTGCGCTGCGCCAGCGCCATGCAGTTGGACGGACGGCACGCGGCGGTCAGCGCTTGTGCTGATGTTACTGGTGGTGGTGCTGCTGCTGCTGCTATTGGCGATCACGCTCGTGCGCATGAGCGACAGCGATGGCGATGGCGCGGTGTGGGCTTGGTGGTGGCGCTCCATTCTACTTTTTGCGCGAACAATGCAGCTTGTTTGCGGTAATGTGTCAAGCTATAGAAGCTATGTATGCATGTGATTGGCTGAAATGATACAACATGTAGGTTGACCTGTATTTTTGCGTTCTGTAGGTTTGGTTTTGTAGGTTGCGCTATTTATTTGGGGGTTTCTATATAGGTTGTGAGAGAACCTTGAAAAACAACCAACAAACTAAAACTCCAGGTCCTTGAGCTCGCCCCACTTGGAGATATACAGACACGAGCGCGGCGAGATGATGTTGCCCTCCTGGCACTGGCTGAACACCTGCAGCCATCGCATCATAATACCAGACACATGATACCAGAATTAGTCAGGTTCTCTATGCTATAGGCAGGTCCATCCATTCAACGCACCGGACAGACGCCGCAGGGGGTCTCGGACAAAAAGTTGAACGTCGAGATCTCCTGCGAGACCTTGTACTTGGTCTCGTGGCTCGCCTGCGAGTTGCACACCATAACAAGGGAAGATATGATTAGGACATGAGCCACAGTAATACACTAGCGACTATATATCGCATATGCCATGCATGGCTCGACAAAGTTCAGTGGATAGTTTGTTTGCTTACCCCTGGGGTGAGACGCACGGCGCGCACTTCCTCCACGCGGCCGTCGTACATGAGCGTCTGGATGATCGAGCGGATCTCCTCGGGGCCTAGTGCCACTTTCGAGATGCCCGACGCGTGCACTTTGTCTGTGATCGCGTTCAGCGTGCTCATTCCCTATATAATACCGAACATGCATGTCAGTCTCAGGTTGCATCATCCATCCTTCTTCCAGGTCCAGAAAAGAAACACGCACCGAAGCCTTGATCACTTCGTAGACAAATGTGCTCAGCGTGTCAATAAATACGTGGTCGAACTCCTGCTCATTGTACCACGGACCGCCTGTGATCTCAGCCGACGGGACTGTAAAAAGCAACAACACCAATCCATAGTGTACACGGTTAGCCCACTTGTACACAAATGCCCAGTCACACTCGGCTTCATGATAGCGTACCCAGGTCGAAGAGCATGTAGAGCTTCTTGTTCTTGCTGCTGATCGACTTGACCGACTTGACGAGCCGGCGCGTCTCGAGTAGCCGCAGCGTCTTGGTCACGATCTGCTGCGGGATGTTGGTGTGGGTCTTGATATCGCGCGTCCAGATGCCCTTGTTGCCCGCGCGCTCGATCTCCTGCAGCACGAGGCGCTGCTCCAGTCTGCATATATATATTACCGCAATCGTAAGTATCGATATATTACCACCACCAGAACGACAGATACTTCTCAGCACTACTCACGTGAGTCCGCGGATGCGCTCGGCTTCCTCGGCGCCGATCACGCCGTACGAGAGCACGTTGCCCTTCTGGAAGATTTTGATCTTGCCCTACAATACACAGGCAGCCGTCACGTCAGTACACATTAGCAAGGTCAACCGTCATAGAGACCAAGAACAACTGCGGTTGATCGCACCTCGCTCATGAGGACGTTGAGCACGCTGGGCAGCTTCTCATACTCGCCCTGGCCCTCGCTCTGGAAGTACTCGCGCACTTCGGCGTCCGTCACGGGCTCGCGGTAGTTGCGCAGCAGCGCGAGGAACTTGTGCATGAGCGCCTGCACGGCGTTGCTCTCGCTCGCCACCGCCGCCATCGTCAGTCCTTGAGTCGTCAAGCCGTCCGGTCAGTCGTTCGTTATCGCTGTCTGCCTGCTGGTCTTGTCTATTGGGCTCGATGGCTCAAAAAGCTCAATTGACTGGAATGGCGCCTCTCGAAGCAGTTCCGTCTGATGATTGGCTGAAATTATAAATTAAGGTACTTCATTGGCGGAAAAGAGGTGTTGACGAAGGCCAGTCAAAAACACCCAACAGCGCATTGCTCTCCAAGAGCTCCACCAAACGCCAGAAGCAATAAGCAGAGCCGAGAGCAGCAAGAAGCAGACGCGCGCGCCATGAAGTTTGCTTACGAAGTGCGTGAAGGATGCAGCGCTCTCTCTATGTATTCATATGTCTTGTAGTAGCCTGACTGACTTGATGTGCTTTGTATGTGATTGCAGTTCCAGCACCTGTGCGGCACGGTGTACACGCAGGGCAATGTGCTCTTCACGCCGGACGGCAACAGCGTGCTGAGCCCCGTGGGCAACCGCATCACCAAGTTCGACCTCATCAAGTACGTCCGTCTCTTTTGCATCACGCTCACCTCTTGTAGCCCTATGCTGCAGTATCCTTCCACGCGCTAATATAATTGGATTGCTGTTGATGCGACGATCTTGCTGCAAAACAGCCACACGTCCAAGACCTTCGCGTTCGAAGGTCGCAAGAACATCGACCGCATTGCGGTGTCGCACGACTCGCGTCTCATGATCGCCGTCGACGAAGAAGGCCGCTGCCTGCTGGTGAACCTGCGCAAGGGCGTCGTGCTCTACCGCTTCAATTTCAAGAAGCCCGTGCGCGCGCTGACGTTCAGCCCCGACGACAAATACATCGCTGTCTCACACGGCAACAAAGTGCAGCTGTGGAACACGCCTGCGCTGCGACGAGAGTTTGCGCCTTTCGCGCTGCACCGCACGTACGGCGGCCACTACGCGGACGTGATCTCGATCGAGTGGTCGCACGACTCGAACTTCTTCGTGACCGGCTCGGAGGATCTCTCGGCGCGCATTTTCTCGGTGAACCCGTATCCGGACTTCCACCCGGTGACGCTCGCGGGCCACCGTGACCACGTCGTCGGCGCGTTCTTCTCGGCGGACGACAGCGAAGTGTACACTGTCGGACGCGATGGCGGTGCGTTTATGTGGACGTTCCAGCTTCCAGAGGACGCCGGCAAGACGTCGGGCGAAGACGAGAGCGACCAGGAGGATGAAACCATGACCGACAAGATCGAGATCCCAGCGATCGCCAAGGCGCTCAAGTGGTCGACGAAGAAGAAGCACGTGTTCAAGATGGACTACGCCAAGGTACTCTGCTGCACGTTCCAGGCGGAGTCGAACCTGCTCGTCGTGGGCTTTGGCAACGGCACGTTCGGAATCTACGAGACGCCCGAGTTCAACAACATCCACACGCTCAGCATTTCGCAGAACGAGATCGAGACGGTCGCCGTGAACGCCACGGGCGAATGGCTCGCGTTCGCGTCGAAGAAGCTCGGCCAGCTCCTGGTCTGGGAGTGGCGCTCCGAGACGTACGTGCTCAAGCAGCAGGGTCACTACTTTGACCTGAATGTCGTCGACTACTCACCAGACGGCCGCATCATCGCGACCGGTGCCGACGACGCGAAGCTCAAGCTCTGGGACACCAACAGCGGCTTCTGCTACGTGACGTTCACCGAGCACGAGGCGCCTGTGACGGGCGTCAAGTTCACTGCGAACGGCCAGGCGGTGGTGAGTTGCTCGCTTGACGGCACGGTGCGCGCTTTCGATCTGAACCGATACAAGAACTTCCGCGTGATGACGACGCCTGAGCCTGTGCAGTTCATCTCGCTCGCGCTGGACCTGTCGGGCCAGATCGTGTGCGCTGGCACGCTCGACCCGTTCAACATCTACGTGTGGTCGCTGCAAACTGGTCGCTTGACGGACGTGCTCAGCGGCCACACGGGTCCCGTGACGTCGCTCGCGTTCTCGCCGTCTGTGTCTGTGGAGCCAATCCTCGCCTCGGGCTCGTGGGATCACACTGTGCGCCTCTGGAACGTGTACCAGAACAAGAGTCTCATTGAGCCGCTCGCGCACTCGACCGACGTGCTCGCGGTGGCGTTCCGTCCTGACGGCAAGCAGCTCTGCTCGGCGACGCTGAACGGTTACTTGAACATCTGGGACGCGAAAGAGGGCGAGATCGTGAGCTCGATCGACGGCATGCGCGACATCGCCGGCGGACGCCGAGACGGCGACAAGATCTCGGCGGCGAACAACTCGATCTCCAAGCACTTTACGAGCGTCTGCTACTCGGCGGACGGCTCGTGCGTTCTGGCGAGTGGCCGATCCAAGTTCATCTGCATCTACGAGACCTCGCAGCAGATTTTGCTCAAGAAGTTCCAGATCTCGCACAACCGATCGCTCGACGGCGTCCTGGACTACCTCAACAGCTCGCAGATGACCAAGGCGGGACTGAGCAAGTCGGAGCTCGACGCACACCTGCTGGAATCTGGAAAGTCAGCGGGCGACGAGCTCGTCGGTGCCTCGCGCTCTGTGGACCCAGGCAGCCGCCGCAAGAACCTCGAGGTGCTTTCGAAGGCTGTGATGTTCTCGCCGACGGGCCGATCGTGGGCCGCTGCGACCACGGAGGGACTGCTGATCTACGCGCTCGACGAGAACCTGACGTTCGACCCTTTTGACCTGGACGAAGACATCACACCAGACTCGATCAAGCGCACGGTAAAGCGCCAGGAGTTCACCAAGGCGCTGCTCATGTCGCTGCACCTGAACGAAGAAGACCTGATCGAGACGTGCGTCGAAAGCGTGCCGGTCGAGAGCATCGCGCTCGTCGCGCAGTCGCTCAAGGACGTGTACCTCAAGCGCCTGATGCAGCTGCTCGCCAAGCGCATCGACAAGAGCCCGCACCTCGAGTTCTACCTGCAGTGGAGTCTCGCGATCCTGAACGCACACGGCGCCAAGCTGCGCGACGACCCGAGCGACTTCCTCACCACGTTCCGCGCATTACAGAAGAGCATCGCGCACCACCTGAACGACCTGGCAAAGATGTGAGTGACTCGCTGACTCTTGTTGTTCACCTGTATGTATTTCTCAATCGCGGATCACTAACCTGTGTGTGTGTGTTTCGTACCTTGATCCTTTTTTCCGCAGCTGCGACGACAACCAGTTCTCGCTCAGCTATCTAAAGAACCTGCACAAGCTCCAAGCCAAGTAGAGGAGCGCTTCTCTTCGCCTCACGCCTTGGACCATGCAGTCGCTATCCCCGTATTCAAATAAATAGACCTTGATTTTTTCTTCTTCTTCTCACATGGTCCAATACGTCTGCTCTTACGCCTCCATCCATCATCTTGTTGTCTTCTCACCTACGGCATCTGCACGCTGGAGACCTCGGCGATTGCACCGGCAGCCTCGGCGCTAGTCTGCTCCCACACGTTGATGACTTTACCGGAGCTCGCGACCACGATCGGCTTCTTGGGATGGTGGTCCACTGCGATGACGGGTTGACCAGCAGCTCCAGTCTTGAACTCCTCGACCAGTTGCTCAGTTTGCATATCCCACATGCACACTCGCCCGTCTTCCGAGCCACACAGCAACAGTGGGTTCCTGTTCACATCACCAACCACATCTTTATCCGTAAACTGCTTCCCAAAGGACGCGACCGAGCAGAACCGCTTGCTCACGTGGCCACTGTACGTCTTCAGACACCGCTCGCGCACATAGTCCCAGAGCCGCACTTTGCTGTCGAGTGTGCCAAACAGCACGTACTGGCTATTCGGCGTGAACTGCGCGTGCGTAAGCGGTACGCTCGGCGCCGTGATGATCGTGCGCAGGCACTCGCGCGTCGCGACGTCCCAGATGCGCGCCAGCCCGTCGTAGCTCGCGGTGATCAGCAGCGTCCCGTCGTGGTTGAAGCTCGCGCTCACGATCGGCTCGTGATGCGCAGAGAGAACCGCGACCGAACGACCTGTACGAACATCCCAGAAGCGCACCGTCTCGTCGAACGATGACGTCACAATCAGAGAGCCCTGTGGGTTGAACTGCGCCGAGAACACGAAGCCCGAGTGTCCTTCGTTCTCGCCCATGTGTCCATGCGCACCGGACGAGTGCAACGGATCGCCTGTGTCTACCGCGATGCCGTGCGCGTTGAACGCGCTCATGGAGCTGCTCGTTCTGCCCAGCGTCGACAGCGTCTTACTGTACTCGACGTCCCAGATACGCGCGGTCTTGTCGTCCGACGCCGACACAATGTAGTACCCGTCGTGCGACCACGACGCGTCGTTCACGCCTTCTTCGTGGCCATAGAGCGCGACCTGCGGCTTCGCGAGGGCGGCGGGCGACGCTGCTCCGTTGGTAATGACACTAGCGTCGCCATCCGCGCTGGCACTAATAGCACTACTACTGACTTCCACGTCGCTGGGTTGCCGCTTGAGAAGCTCTGTCGTCGCCCACACTTTGATCGATCGATCCGCCGCTGCAAGGAAGAAAGGGCACAAAGAGAGTCGGTTAGTGGCATGCAAACTGCGCGCACGCACTCGTGCAATAAGGAGTAAGAGCCGCATCTCTAGACGCACACGCGCTGGCGACGCGCTCCCCCGAGCGCGAGAACTTGAGACTCGAGATCGGCTTGGCGTGCGCGTCGAGCGCCGCGCGCACCTCCCATCCCGGCGCCATCGTGCTGTGTGATGTGATCGTTCAATTGATTTTGTTTTGACTGTGCGTGCATGCGTGAGGTAACCAGGAAATGCGTACTTAATCAGATAAAATGACATTATCGGGTACTGTACAGATATTATTGGGGAGGGATGATAGTTTGAGTAGCGAGTAACTGACATTATCGGGTGCTTGGAGGACATTATCGGGTGCTTGGCGAACATCATCGCCCCCATATTCGAGATGGCCAGCAAATGAGAATGCAAGTGCACGTGCTGTCGAGTTTTGGCTCACGCGTTGTAACAATTGTGGCTAGATGAGCATATGAACGATGAAGTTCGACTGTATTAGAATTTGGGTGAAAATTGCGATTTGGATTTTTACTGCTACGACTACGAAGCGGGTGTGAGGAAGGAAGGAGCTCTCAGAATATAATGACTCCGCACAATTGATCTCGGAAGAACGAAAGTTATTAGATAGATTGGTTATTTCGTCACCGAACTCCCATGGACTGAATGAATGAATGCTCGTGCATGTGCACTTATCAGAGGTGTTGACTCTAGAGCGGACACGCAAATAAAGAGAGATTACACTATTAGTGCACACTCGTACACACACACTCAACACACTCGAATGAAAAGAAAAGATCAGAAGTAAAAAGCGTGATTCTGCTCAACGCACGGATTACATGACGCCACGCGGTGACGCCACTTGTCTCCGCACTCATACAAGAGGTGTCAGAATATAAAGCTATTCATCAATTCGTTTCTTTCTCACTCGTGTGTGTCACTCGCTCTTCATTCATTGCCCACACGCCCACACGCACACACGCACACAACAAGCAATACAAAGACACACATGCATACGCAGACGATGGAGAAAAGGAGTTCCTCAGCAAACAGCCATTTGTATCCTCAGAAGCGTCTCCCCTTTTTGGGTGAGACTCGGACGGTAATTCCAAATCAAAGATTAGGACATCACTGGAACTCCATTGCAAAAGCAGCGACCCCATGCAAAACACACACACAGTTGACACACACAGACTGGCGATGACAGCGACGTCTGCAGACAGTTGATACTGGACGCCCATGAGAGCACGGACGATCTGGAGCACTGGAGGCAGGCAGCAGAAGGCAGTGAGGGGAACTGGCACGGTGGCTGGTCGCTTGAGGGCGATGCTTTAGCGAATGATGACACTGCAGCTCACTGCCCGCTTTCGCCGTGCAGTTTGTTGCTCTTTGCCAGCGATACCGAACGACTGGTTGGCTGCACCAAATCCAAAAATGGCAAGATTGGGAGCGCGTAATTACGCGCTCAAGGGATCCGTTTCAGAACCCGTAAAAAACACGATGGATTTGATTGACTTGGGTGTAAAAACGTATAATAGTATTAACACAACCTTTGGTAAACTATTTTGTAGTAACTGATAAAATTGAGGCTATTATTGCAATATGGCGATTTTAAGGAAGCAGTTGACGAATGAAGCCAATCAGCGAGCGCCAGCAACGGAGGAAGTGAAGGATCACTTCACTTGCTCGCTGAGTCCCATACCGAGCCACCAAAGCCCCTATGCGCAAGTCGTTGGACAAGTCGCAAAGCAGAGGGAGTCTCTGCTTGGGTTTGCACCCCTTTTGGGGTTTGACTTGCTGTTGTGGTTGCTGTTGACGCCCCTCGTCTGTCTCCGTTTGGTTTGGTTAGTTTGGGTGGATAAGCATAAGCTCCATGCCATGGCGCAGGTGGCGTGCGCCTGTGTGGATAGAGTGATACAGGAGCCGTGCATGGCCATCATCCGGTCAGCCGTGGTTGCAATTTGCAGCGCGTTGGTTGTGCCGCTGACGCGAGCGTATGAGACGTGTGGGCGGGAGGAATGCTCCTCACCTTTGCCATCCTTTTGATGGCGAGCGTGCGCACCTCCCATTCAGTTAATCAATCGATCTCCTCAGTCAGTCACTTGAGGTGAGTGGGGTCTCATTTGCGAGACACTCCATGAAGAGAGCCCCTGCGATATTCCTAGTGTAGGATCACTCTGTGATGGAACCCAAGCCAAAAGCAAGAGGCTTGACCTCGTGAAGCTTGAAGTCTGAGCCATGTGAAGCCTCTTTTTGGTGAACGTCAACATGGCTGGAGGTTCGCACCAGTGCACAATCGGACGACAATAGAGCGAAGTGGCTCGGCTGCTGCTTGGAAAGTTCGGAGGCGTCAGGTTGTGGATCCACACTCTCTCTCTGCCACCAGCAGATGAGTCCGCTCCGCAATGGGCTCACTTGTCAGCTTAGCTCTTGAGCTTTTCATCATTTTCCCGCCCTCATACTTGAGATTGAGATTATTTATGAGTTCATCCCACAGTCACCATTCAACCTTTCAAAAAGATCGCAAAAATGCGAAAACTCAAGGTGAGCCATCCAGCTGGCGTCCGGCCATCAGACAAATCAGGCGAGCTGCTTGAAGCTTCAGTGAGTGGAGCCAGAAGAGAGAGAGAGAGAGAGAGGAGATGAATGGAGCAGGAGCTCAATTGGGCAAACACACGCAGAACTGACTGGGCGACGAGCATTCATTCATCATCCAAAGAATAAGACTCCTGGTTCACCAAAGAGAGCAAATGCCAAGCGGTTTTCCTGGACAGCAGTGTCCAGTAGCGTCCCAGGAACGCGACGGCAGATCCATTCCTTCTGTCGCGGCAACAGCAAGAAGAATAAGCTTTTTTTCTGGTAACCTTTGTGAAACTTTGATCGAGTGTTTTCCAGCTGTTGTCAGTTGGTTGACAGGGTCCTCCCTGGCGCTTCTAATAACTGGCGCATTCTCCATAGAGAAGGCAGCTTCTCTTGATTCCTCCAGTGTGTGTTTGCGCCGTTTCGAAGAAGAATAAGAGGCGGAGAAAAGAGAAAAAGAGCGTGCGCGAGACTCTTTCTTGTGTTGTGTATTGTGGCGGTTACAAACAGATCCAAGACGTGCAGCCATCTCTCGAGTTGCTCTCATGAGTTTGATCCGCATCAAAGCAGTCCGAACTCAAAATCGCGATCCAAACGGCCATTCTGGCCAAAGTTGTTGGATACACTTTTCTCTCATGTAGAAGTCAAAGCAGGTTGTGGTCTGGTGGTGGTGAGCTCACAGGTGTTTTTCGCAGAAAGCTACTCGACTCAAATGGGTCCTGTCCAACAGTCTTCAAGCAAAACCAATTGCGTGGACCACAGCGCTCTTCTTGACCCCTTTCGCATTGGAAGATGCGGCAATCATCGAAGATCGTGACGCACTGTCGTGGCGCGTTCTTTGAGGCGCGCGGAGTGATGGTCCGATTTACACAATCGGACCCTGATCAAGCAACGCTGTGTGCTTGATTCTCCCAGTTTTGGGCTGCAAATGTCTCGAATTGCAGTTGCAAGGTGGGGGAGATTGTGTGGGTCACACATTCACTCATCGATTAAGTCGTTTTTGAAAACCTTGAAGCAGCATTGCTGTGGGCCACATCACTTGTTGATATAACTTGAAACAGTAGTATGTGGTCTACACCAATGATAAACCACACAAATCCTTAAAAACCAACAAAAAACTGCACTGATCCCGATATCTTCCCTGTCGCTCGCCAGAAAAGATCAACCAAATCAGTACATTTCTGTCTCCAGAATTGAAATCGCTCGCAATCTTCGGGCTGTCGTGCTGTCGTGACGTGTTTTGTATGCGAAACGCAGTGTGAAGCTCACCCATGTTGGCTCGCGGCAAACGGGCCACCCACGTCCGTCCCCAAAAAGAAGCTTCGATCGGACGAGCCACAAATTTGAATTTGCTCCGCACGCAAAAACCAAAACAAACAAGCGAGAACAAAGCAAGCAAGAGAGCGAGAGAGACAAACAAACGAACAGACGAACGCGCGCAACACACACACAGCCAGCTTAAACACAGACAGAAGGAAAGCTCAGCTCAGCTCAGCCCAAGCTCGCGCAAGCAAAGGGCCATTTCCAAATCTGCCCGCGTGCGCTCACTCGCCCCCCATATTCCATTTTACAGCTCCTTCCAGGCACCCGCGAGCGAGCTAGTTGATCAGCAACTTGCCGCGCGCGCGTCCGCAGTTCATCCACCACGAGGCACCTCTTCTTCCCTCTCGCGGTCCACCTGGTCCGCAAGCACAACGCGCAGCAGCAACAGCAGCAAGAACAAGCACAGCAACAGCCACAACCCACGCTGCTGTCTAACAACAACAACAGTATCCACAGCAGCAGCAGCAACAGCATCAGCGTCCCAGCGAGCTCGCTTGCTAGTCCAGCAAACTCTGTAACTTCAGCAAACACAACCACAACCCCAGCAACAAACATGACTGCCAACAAGCTCGAAGAGTACGTGATCCAGAAGCGCATCGCCGCGGCGCTCTTCGGTGACGTGCTGCTCTGCTCGCACACGCCGACGGGCGACCTTGTGGCCGTCAAGCGCGTGCTGCTCAGCGCCGCCGCCGCGCAGCGCACGCTCGCGACCGACAAGAAAGTGCGCGAGAACGTGGCGCTCGAGCGCGCGCTCTACCGCCACCTGCAGAAGCGCAACGGCGGCCGCGGTCACGCGAACGTGCTGCGTCTGCGCGAAGAGATCGAGTTCGACGGCTACCTGTACCTGGTCTTCGACTACTGCGAGCGCGGCGAGCTCTACGAGATCGTATCGGCGTCCACGGACGGCAAGCTCGAGCAGAACACGGCCCGCAAGTACATGCGCCAGATTGCGCAAGGTGTACAGTTCGTGCACCAGAGCGGCTACGCGCACCGCGACCTGTCGCTCGAGAACGTGCTCGTGACCAAGGACGACGTGTGCCAGGTGTGCGACCTGGGGCTCGCGGCGTCCGCGACCAAGATCTCCAAGGAGACGGTCGGCAAGATGTTCTACATGGCGCCGGAAGTGCTCGGCGGCGTGCGCTACGACCCGACCAAGGCTGACGTGTGGTCGCTCGGCGTGATGATGTTTATCATGATGATCGGCGCGCCGCCAGTCGAAGCCGCCGCGACGTCGGACGCGCGTTTCCGTCTCATTTCCGCGCAGGGCGTGCGCAAGCTAATCGACCGATGGGGACTCACCGCCACTCTTCCAGCTTCGGCGATCGACTTGATCGCGGGCATGCTGGAGGTCGACCCGACCAAGCGCTTCACGATCGACATGGTCGTAAACCACCCGTTCCTGCAGCAGGCGCAGACCGCGCCGGTGTTCCGCCGCATGCCATCGTCGTTCGCGGACGACATCCTCGCCAAGCAGCAGCAGATGGGCGACGGCCTGGACGCCACGACGGCCGCGAACGCGGACGCGTCTACGCAGCCGCGCCGCCAGAGCTACATCAAACGAACCATCAACCGCATCCTGCGCCGCCGATCGTCCAAGCGCGTCATGGCGGTGCCGGCGCGCCAGACGACGGTCGTCTCGGAGTGCGGCTCTACCAAGGCGTGCGCCAACAACGGCTGCTTTGCGGTCGCGGCGTAGAGCCAACACAAGCAAACCAAGCAAGCGAACAAGTGCAAGCGCGCTTATTTATTTATTATTTACCCCCCGTACATAGTGTTAAAGTAGCTGTACCAAGTAGAAGAAAGAAGCAAAGTGCCATCGTGTTTAGTAGTATTAGAGTGGACAAGCAAAGCGGATCGTAATTCCAATCAAGCATCCCAACATTGAACAATTTCAAATGCCAACAAGTCCAACACACAAGTGGAATCACGCAAAACAAGTAACGCAAGGCAAACAAGCAAACAAACAAGCAAGTCTTGCGCACCGTCACGCCAACTTCAACATTTCGGTCGGATCTTTTCGCTCACTTGCGTGGCTGAAGCAACAAGATCCATCATCCGAGATCAACCAACCCCCACTGATCAGGGAAAGTGAGAGCCGACCGACTAGCTGAGTCCCGAGTCCTCCGTATGACACGAGGGCCGCTCCAGCTGGCGGGTTGGTAACTCGTGGGCGATCCTGAGCTTCGCCCCATACACCCCCAGTCATAACTGCCCGCTCCTTTACACTCTTATCCTAAATGTTAGGTATTCTACCGTAGGTGTTTACAGACACTCAGGACGCTTGGGCTCGCATGAGCTCCTCATTTGCATAGGGCTGTCAAACGTGAGACCCTCATGTGCGTTTCTTGCATCGACCAGCTGGATGGAGCCTCGCGCCCCTACAGTGAGCGATTTGTGGATTTTGTTGGTGTCGTGTCTGCTGTGTGACTGACTGTACATCTGTCCTGCTGTGGTTGGCTGGTTGGTTTGTGCCCCATACAACGCGTCCGTACTTATGGCTGTGGGTTCAACCGCCTCTCAGGCTCAAAATTTGTTTGCATAGAGAGCGAGAGTTGAACTCGTGAGCTCCCAGAGCCTTTCTACTCGCGGTGCTCTATCATTTCTGAGCTCCTCTCGCATTCCCCAACACGCCGTGTCCTTCAAGCGTCACTCGTTCACTCTTGAAAAAGGCTGAACCACCAGCACCAGCACCAGCCAAATAGACACACAGACAGATAGACTTTCAGCATGGGGCTCAAGGCGATCGCGTCCAGACTGCACTTCTCCAAGAGCTACAGCCACAACAAGAAGCAGCAACACCACCAGCAGCAGCACGCTCCGCAGCAGCACGAGAGCACCAGGAGCAGCCCGCAGCTGCGCCTCGCGCAGCTCCAACACGTCAAGCAGCTCGCCCCAGCACTCTACGGCCAGGTCTGGCTCTGCCGCGACACCGGCGCCAATGCCAACTCGGCCAAGGTGGCGGTCAAGACCGTCAACCTGCTCGCGGCGCAGAGACAGCAGACGGTCCGTGAGGGTGTGCCCGTGCGCGAGGACGTCCACAAGGAGCGCCGTGTGCACGCGATGCTGCGCAAGCGCCGCCAGAGCGACAGCTCCAACGCCAGCAGCAACGTGCTGCTCGTGCAGGAAGAGATCGAGTTCAAAGGCGTGCTCTACATGGTGTTTGACTTCTGCGCGGCCGGCGACTTGCTCGACGTGGTCAAGCGGAGTCCGCGCGGTCGACTCGACGAGCGCACCTGTCGCTCGTTCCTGCGAGACGTCGCGCGCGGACTCCAGTTCCTGCACCGTGCGGGCTTTGCGCACCGCGACATCTCGCTCGAGAACGTGCTCGTGACGTCCAGAGGCGAGTGCAAGCTCTCGGACTTTGGGCTTGTGTGCGACATCTCGTGCTCGTCGCGCAACAAGAAGACGGCGAACCAGCGCGTCGGTAAGGCCTGGTACATGGCGCCAGAGGTCTACGCGTGCACAGGCACTGGAGACAACTCTACAGAAGAAGAAGACGGAAAGCCCGAGACCGAGACCGACGAAGAAGACGGATGCTACGACCCCGTGCAAGCCGACATCTGGTCGCTCGGCATCCTGTTCGTGATCATGCTCACCGGTGCGCCGCTGCTCCACTCGGCGTCGGTGCTCGATCGCCGCTTCCAGTTCATCCTGCAGAACGGTCCGCAGGCGCTCTTCTCGCGCAGCATCGTCACCGAGAAGGTGTCTCCGGAAGCGCAGGACCTCATCTGCCGGATGCTGCAGGTCACGCCGGAGAAGCGCATTTCCCTCGACGCAGTGCTCGAGCACCCGTTCTTTAGCGCTACGCCAACACAGCAGTAGATAAAGACCTGAGCTTGAGTTGGTCGGTTAGTAGTACGTTAGCATGTTAGCAGTAGATTTGGAGTGGTGATAGATAGACAAACTGTGCAATAGAGATGGATAATAGACACAAAGTCGCTTCGACATGAAGAAGCTGTACATTACAATTCCCATACCCGCCCACCACAGAGCGAGCGTTCTCGTACCCCATTGGCCTGTATGCTGCAAGAGCAGCCATACCCAATGTGTTTTGTCCCTGTTAGCAGCTTACTACTATTGTTGCGCCGGCTGCTGCGTCGAGAGGAAGAACGCGAACGCGAGGAAGATGAGCGCGCGCCAGCCGAAGAGCAGCACGGCGAGCGCCGAGAGCGCCAGGTAGACCTTCTCTACCTGGCGCGGCGGGAAGCCCAGGAAGCCCGGGATCGTCACCGCGCCGTCGATGCCGAGCGTGCGCGCGAGCCCCTGCAATGGAGAGCCGCCGGCGCCTACTGCTTGTTGTTGCGGCTGTTGCTGTGCTTGCTGCGGGGAGGATGCGCTGCCGAGAGAGTTCATTCCCGCGATGGGTCGGCGTCGGGCGTCGCCTTGAGCCTGCGCCTGCGGCTGCTTGCGCGCGAGCACGCGCGGGTCGTTGTCCTGGACGATCTCGCCGTTGATGATGTGCACCATTTTCGCCGCTGTTTATTAGTTGGCTCACTCTTGCTTTAGACTTTTGATCGGGTCTTCTTGTGTGTTGGGCTTCAAGCCTGTGTTTCGAGTCGTGTCTCACAGAATTACATGACTCCCTCTTAAAGCCGACGAGCCAAATCGTTGCTCTGCCGTAAATGGTTCCGCAAGTAAGCACAACTTTTGTCAATTGTTTGAAGCCACCACGCGCCAGCAACAAGGGACCACACACACGCCTCGTAATGAAGCCTTACAGTCTCGCAGTCTGTCATTCTTGGCGAGATGCTGATAGTGGGTACTGGAGGTTGACCATGGCCCTCTCGTCTCTCGTTGAATTCATGCAAAATGTATCAGTCTACCCCTCCCAGAAACTCTGGCTGAACGTGCACGTGTACGATCTGAGTGAGTTCCTAGCGTACTACTCACCATATTGCATGTTGGAGATTACTCCACAAAGCCGGTCATCTCGCTTCAAAGAGGTAGCCGCTCCTAGCACCACAGAAACCACCGTTTGCCATTGAACTACAGGTTTCCGTTGGCTTGGATTCTTTGAAGGTTGTGTAACCCCCGCTGGAGCACAGATTCACATCTATCAAACCGCCAATTCAACCACTTGAGGTTCCTCATCCGGTGCAAACACGCAGTGAGCGCGAGCAAAGTCTCCGAGCGCGAACCGCACTGCCACTCGTTTTGGGCTCTAGCCACTGGAATCAGCGTCTTCGAATTCGAGGCTTCTGAGACTCTGGTCTGAAGGAGCTGCGTGGAGTGTGGTTCGTGCTCGGAGACTTTGCTCGCGCTCACTGCGTGTTTGCACCGGATGAGGAGCCTCAACTGGTCGAAACACCAGCATGAGCGTCGAGGGAAGGATTAAATTGTGGAGTTGTGCTGCTGCAGCTGCTGTTGCTGTTGTTTTGAATTGGAAGAGGTGCAGAAATCGGTGCTGAGTTTACGAATTGCGAGTGTTGGTCACAGGATGGCATCCTACGCGACCATCACACAAGCTCTAGAAACCATGAATGGGTGGCCAGCATTCACCTTCAACTCGAACAGCTCAACTGTTTGAAGCTCTGTCGGTTTCTGAGTGAAGCACTCAGAAACCATCTCACTCCGGCCGCCTCACATTCACAAGCCACCCATCACACACACTCCTCAAATGGAAGACTTGCTCAAGCCCGCCATGAAGGTTCTCGGCGACCGAGTGCTGCTCTGCACCATCACGGACTTCATGCCGGGTTGGCCACTGCTCGTGTTCGAGTTCCAGCGAGACGTCGTCCCACAGTACTTGCGCTCAGCCAGGCGCGGTCAACTGAACGGGTTCGCAAAGACAGCCGGCTTGCTGCTCCATGCTGCTATCGCGGAAGACAACCTAGCAGTGCTCGAGGTGTTGTTCAAGTTGTACCAACTACCGTACTACAAACCCATGCCCAAGATGTACTTTGGTAGAGCCATGCGCTGCGCTGCGTATTTCGGTCGCCTGGAGATGCTCAAGTGGTTGCACCAGGAGCTCTCAAGGGATCCCAAATGGACCTGGGAGCTCGATTTGATGGAGAATGCTATCAAGAACCCACAGGCGGATGTTGAGCTGTTGGAGTGGCTGTGCGACCATTGTCCTCCAGAATCTCTGGTACTCAATGGTGGAACAACCAGAATTCATTTCGAGCGAGGCAATCTCGGCGTGATCCGCTTTCTCCGTCAGCGCAACTACACCCTGTGTGTATCGGCGATCGACACACCTGTCGCGCACGGGCACCTCGACGTTGTGGCGTTCTTGCATGAGCTCGGGACTCACTTCTGCACAACGTCAGCGATGAACGATGCGACCATGTTGGGTGGCTCGATTTCTTCAGGAGAACCCAGTCGAAGGGTGCGATTTCTCGACTACAATCGACCAAGCTGCTTGCAATGGACAGCTCGAGCTCATCAAATTTCTCCACGAGAGCGGCACTTCAACCTGTACGGTCAACGCAATGGACCTCGCAGCGCAGGAGGGACACCTCGAGTTCGTCAGGTTCCTCCATGAAACCGGACGGAGGGGTGTATTGTGGAAGCGATGGACGCGGCAGCCACGAGAGGACACCTCGAGGTGGTCAAGTTTCTGCATGAGCACCGAGACGAGGGCTGTACGACGAAAGCCATGGACGAGGTAGCGAAGAACGGTCACTTCGAAGTCCTTCGATTCCTGCACGAGAATCGAACCGAAGGCTGCACTATCAGCGCAATGGATGGCGCTGCAGCGAGGGTCATCTTGATATAGTCAAGTTTCTCCACGAGAATCGCAGTGAAGGGTGCACCACTCAAGCGTCGGAAGCTGCAGTTTGGCACGATAACCTCGCAGTCGCGAGCTTCCTCCACAACAACCGACCCGAAGTATCGCTGGCTGCGATCGCGAGGTACACGACGAACCACGAGCTGGTCAAGTACGTGTGGCTGAATCAACACTAGGTAATCAGTCAACGAGGGCTTTTCACACACCAGCAAGTCCACTTCACCACAACATTGTATGCAGATCTTGGCTTTGCAGGGTAGTCTGCTCAGCCGCCACCCACTTCTTTTCTTGACGGGCACTTCAAAGTACAGCTAGACGATCTTGGTCAATAGTACGTGCGGTAGTAGAACCGCGGCGCAACCGTCCTCTTCTCCTGGTTGCGCTCGAGGAACTCCATCACGCCCTGTCGGTCTCCAGTATCGCGCTCGTACCCTTCTTCTTCTATGACCGCATGCTGCGTGTACCCTTCGCCTCGGTTCGCATACAGAAACGTGACCATCTCGAGATCGCCCCGACAAGCCGCACAGTCGATCGCTCTCGTGGTGCACCCTTCGTGTCGATTCGCATGCAGAAATTTGACGATGTCAATGAACCCACCGCTCGCGGCTCGGTCCATCGCTGCGACTGTGCAGCCTTCCCCACGGTGTTCATGCAGGTACTCAACCACTTTGAAGAAGCCGTGGGCTGCCGCGTCGTCCATCGCGTCAGTCGTACAGCCTTCAAAGCGGTTCTCGTGCAGGAACTTGACGATGTGAAGGTACCCTTTTCCAGCAGCGACGTCCATCGCCTGCGTCGTACAACCCTCGTGGCGGTGGTCGTGCAAGAACTTCACAACGTTGATGTGACAGTTTGCTGCCGCATTGTCCATCGCGGCGGTTGTGCAGCCCTCGCTGCGGTGTCGATGCAGAAACTCCACGATCTCCACGTGGCCAAACCTCGCCCCTTCATCCATCGCTGCGGTCGTGCAGCCTTCGCTCCGATGTTCATGCAGAAACTTCACGATCTCCAGGTGCCCAAACCTTGCAGCGCCGTCCATCGCAGCGCTTGAGCAGCCTGTTGTACACTGAAAATGGAGAAACTGGACCATCTCAAAATGTCCGTTCGCCGCCGCTTTGTCCATCGCAGCGTGTGTGAAGCTAGTTGTCACGAGAGTTCTACGGTTCTCGTGGATGAGGCGCACGGCGTCCAGGAACCCCTCGCCAGCTGCTTTCGCCAGCTCTGCAGACGAACACTCGAGAAGCGGATGAGACACGACAACAGTTGACTGGTGGGATTCTTCTTGCTGGTTTTGGTTCAGGACTGAGCTGTCTCTGTGCGCGCTCAGCAGGTACTCGACGACACGAACGTGGCCCTTGTGAACGGCACGGCTCAGTGCTTTCGAGAGACTGCTGTGATGTCCTGTACCGTCGCCAGCCCTTGTAACTTGCTGCTGCTTTGGCTTCTCAAGCAAATACTTGACGATGTGGAGATGGCCTCGCTCGGCCGCTGCCACCGTCGCAAACGGCGTGAAGGCGTACTCGTGCGCCTCCAACCACTGGACGACAGCGAGGTCGCCGAGCGCTGTGCTCTTGTCGATCTCCAGGGTCTTGAGCTGGAGCGCGACGCTCTCGCGTCGTAACGCGGAAGAGCTGCAGTGCGCAACCACCCAGTCGAGCACCTCGATGCTGCACGACTGGAGCGCGTGGTTCAGGAGGTCGACGTCCCAGTCGAGCCACATCGCGGAGTAGTGCTTTGTGCTGAATGTAGTGCCATCATTACTGTCCTCCTCCTCGTCGGCATTAACAACAGCAGCATGGCGCGCCTCGTGGTTGATCAGCTGGGTGTACAGCCACTTGAGCATATCAAGCCGCCCGTAGTACGCGGCGCCGCGCATCGCGCCGTGGAAGCAGAGCGCAGATGACGGCATCCGTCTGTTCATCCGCGCCATCAGCTTCGTCACGCGCGCGCCAGTACTACTGCCGTCTCTGCTCGCTGTAGTGTCCATACTCCTCTTTGCGTTCTGCTCCTGCTCGTCCAGCGCGAGGCGGTAGAGCATCTCGAGCACTCGCTGGTGGTTCTCCATGATCGCGAGTTGAACCAGCAGCCCATTCATGCGCGGTAACTTGAAGGTGCTTGTAGTGGATGCTCGTTCTGTGCTCTTGTTGCTGTTGTTGTGAATTGGAGCCTTGGAGACGTCGCGGTAGAAGCGCGTGACCAGCTGCGGGTAGCCGCTCATGAAGCGCGCGATGCAGCGCAGCAGCGCCGCGTCTGCGAGCACCGCGACGGCAGAGGAGGGAGACGACGCCATGAGAGAGAGCGAGAGGGCTGGTTGCTTTCAATGAAGGCAACAACAGATCTAAACGCGTCGCTGCGCTGTTCCATCCACAGTCGCAGATCTAACGTTAGATGGACAATAGCAGCGTCGCGCAAGCACCAATGATAATAGCATTATGCGTAGACGTTGCGGCGACGATGGCTGGCAGTGAGAACATCAGCATTCGACAAGCTGTGGCACGTTACCTTCGAGCAGAAGCACCAGTTGGCGACGCCGGCAAGGTGCTCTCGGCGAAAATGCTACTGTATTGCTGCTATTCCTGCATTTGGTGACCGTCGCCAAACGATGGTTATCAGCCGTTAAAAGCGGAATTATGAGAAATTTCCTGGTTATCAATCAGTAATAATAGTAAAAAAGCGCTCTGCCTCAATAAAATTCAACAAAATTAGGTAAAATCGCACATAAAATTATGCACGAAAGGCAAGCCTTATTATAACCGAGCCAATCTGACGCTTTTTGCAAACGAAAAGCTCTACAAACGCGTGGCAAACCCTCGTACGACGACGAAAAGCCAAACGCTCGTCGAGTGCCGCCGCCGCCTCCCATGAACGGCTTCGACTCGTTCTTCCGAACTCGGTTCCCCGAGCACCGCGCAATCTCGTATCGCCATATAAATATTAATGTGGTTGGAAACATGCTGGTTAAGTAATTGATGATTATTAAGTCGACGAAACTGAGCTACTTTTGTCGACTTAAAAAATTGCCTACTTCACGAATCACCCAAAAATTCACTTTTTTGGTTTTTGGCGGGAACATTTTGACAAGTGACACATGTGTCAATCACATTTCGATACGCAACAGGATGAATGGGAAGGATGGCGATGGCGGCAATGACGCTGCGTCTGCCTCAGCAAGGAGCATCAGCGTACGTACGAGTATGAGTATAGCCATGTGAGTATGCGCTGCTACTGCACAACCACTGACTGTGACTGCTGCTGCTGTTGCTGCTGTGCAGGAGTACACGCTGCTGGAGTTTCTCGGCGAAGGCTCGACGGCGCACGTGTACCTGGCTGAGCGACGCAGTCAAGAGAGCAGCGTCAATGAGAGCCCGCGCGTGGCGATCAAAGTGATCGACAAGCTGTTGGTGCGCCACGCGCAGCTGGAGAACAAGACCCAGCAGGAGATGGTGCTCCACGCGCAGCTGCAGCACCCGAACGTCCTCCGCGTGCATGTACGTGGCATGTTACTCTAAGCCCGTAGGTGTCTGCTGGCTGATCCGTGTTGACTCCGTATTTGTGTGCGTGGATGAACGCATACAGGAAGTGTTTGAGGACGCGCGCAACTACTACATGGTGCTCGAGTTCTGCGAGCGGCGGTCGGTCGCGGCGATGGTGAAGACGCTTCCCGACAGGAAGCTCGACGAGCAGACGGCGAAGAAGTTCTTCTACGAGGTCAGTGGCATCCCGAGCAGCGTTATAGTCGTAGCGATAGCTTTGAAACTGGACAGCAAGTCTAATGCACGCACACTACTATTGTTCTTCTTGGCCATTCGGTAGATTGTCTCGGGCGTCGCGTACCTCCACGCGCACGGCGTTCTGCATCGCGACCTGAAGCTCGCGAACCTGCTGCTGACCAAGGACTTCCACGTGCGCATCTCCGACTTTGGCCTCGCGACGCGCACGAGGTAGCCTTGTTATCTATCTGCATTGTGAAATCGTCTGGCAGACTGTCTCGCTCAAGTTTCTTATGGACTTGTATTCGTGTGTGTGTGTGAACTGTCAGTGGAGACAACATGACGATCTGTGGGACGCCAAACTTCATCGCGCCAGAGATCCTCGCGAACGACGCCGCGTACAGCGAAGCCGTGGACATGTGGTCGCTCGGCTGCATTCTCTACTGCTTTCTGATTGGAAAAGCGCCATTTGAAGGCCGCAAAGTCAGGTAAAGAAAAAAATGTACCTAGTATGTGTGTGTGTGTATGTGTGTGTATTACTAGGATGCATGACCACTGCTTTAACTGATTGAAATCTGTGGTACATCTGAACAGTGAGACGCTCGCGAACGTTGCAAACGCCAACAACCAGGAGCTTGTCTTTGCCGAGGGGTTCTCAGCATCGGCTGGAGATCTGATCAAGCGGCTTCTGACTTCGGTGAGCTACTACTGACTACTTTCGTCATAGACGATGCGTGTGGTGACTGACACCAAGTGGTTTTGTATGAAAATGCCACAGGATCCATCGCGGCGACCATCTGCTGAGCAAGTCCTCCTGCATCCGTGGCTCAGAGAGTTTCAGAAGCGCTCGACAGCATCAACAGCACACACGCAAAGCCAGCATCGTCCCGATTTCTCTCAAGCATCCACAGAACCCTCGAGGAATACCAAGTTCGTTCGAGAGCGAGTAGCAACTACTACAAATCAGAGCCAGCGATCTGCACCACCACAACCTCGCAAACTGCAGACAAAACCCAAGACGAGGCGGAAACCAGACCACTCGGCGTCACGCAATAACAGCAAGTTCCCCCCGCGGTCTCGGGTTGCTCCAAAGCAGCTGTCATCCAGCAGCAGCAGCAATAGCAGGGACGTCTTTTCGGACATCGGCAGCGATGAGCACGACGTCTCGCTCTCGTCCGTCTCAGGACCGGACGCGTACGACTCCGACGAAGAAGATGAAGAGGAGGAAAGCTTCGCCGACCGGGCTGAAGTTAACCTAGCAGCAAATGGCTCAGAGAAATCGACTGCTGCTAAAGTGGAAGCGGAGGTCGCAGACCAAACGGACCCAGATGCTCAAGCTGAAGGCGTTGCGGCACAGGTTCCCCGTTCGAAACCCGTGTTTGAATCGTATGTGTCGCTGATTTTGCACCTGGAGCTCCAGGACGTTCCTGCGTTGAGCATCAACTCGAATGCGAAAGCGTCCGTGAAATGGACGTGCGTGGAGTCCAGCGAAGTGGGACTTCTCCCCAAGTTCCAGCTCCAGATCTCGAATGGCTTTGAAGTCGAGTACTCTCCGTCCAGTGGCGTTCTCGCTGGGAAATCTGCAGATGGGTCTGCCCTGAGGCACGAGTTCGGGTTGCTCCAGGACCATCACCCTCAAAGAAAGAACAGCAAGCTAGAAGGCCGCCGTGCAAACACGAGAACCGACCACAAGATGCGCGTGCTGGTCCACTTCTGCCAGTGCTTGGCGCTGCGGTCCATGCAACTTCGAAAGCTGGCGCTCGAGCTCGAGACAGCCAAACTCCCGATGGTTCACTACGATACGCTCCCAGAGTCGCTACTGGATTCTTTCCGACAAGAGAGTCTTGATACAGTCTTACATCGATCATTGGCAGTAGACCAAGAGGATTTCGAGAAGAACGATGGCAATCAGCTTGGAGAAAGTACCAGGAGGAGCTCGACTGAGATCGCTGGTGTTGGTCGCGGATACCTCGGTCGCTGCGGAGATCTGAGGATCGTGTTTCTGGACGGCTCTGCATTGACGCTGGACGCGGACGGATCTCGCTTGCGCTTCCAGCCGTCGAAAGGAGCAAGTGCGGATGAGTTTCAGCTGCTCACGGGCAGCAACGCATCGGCATTTCTGCCATCGGCTGTCAAGAAGCGATTGGAGAGTGTGCCGGAGTTCATCCGCAAGCTTCGCGGCGTATGAAAATCATTCGCGAGTTGATTCTAAGTTGGGAAACCAGGAACGTAACGCGCGTGTAACACCAGCCAAACAACAGCCAGGTAGGTGACGGCAGTGGGTGTGAGTGTGAAACGAGCGACGCGCTGGCTGGTTGATGCTCTGGAGTTGTCAAAGCCACGTATTTTGAGATGAAGAGTGTGCTGCAGAGGAGCACTGAGGGAAGCGGAAAAGCCGAGCCAATTGACGAGTCTGGTGCAAATGACTCTCTGAACGACGCGACGGGACCAGCAGCAGCGATGGAGTCGACGAGCGAGCAGCTCGCGGAGCTCAAGCTGCTGTCACGGGTTGAGCACGTCGTGTCGCCGCCAGTGTCGTCGTCCAGTCCAAGCACCGACAAAGAAGACGGTGAGGGAGGTGGTGAACATAGGCGAGAGCGACGAGACACCGGACGAGTGGAGAAGAAGAGCATGTTCACAGCGCTCCTTGGGACGACAAAGAAGGCAGTAGTCAGCCAGCCAACTCCCGCTGCTGCTTCTACATCTCCGTCGGCTCTCGTGCCAACGTCCACGTCATCAAAGAGCCCTACAAGCGAACGCTTTCGACGAGCAAGTACGCTGCCTACACTGTGCGAAGAACCGTTCGAAGAAGCGTGCGCGGAGGAGCAGCACCACCGTGATGACCCCTGGATGAGTAACTTGGACCCTGGTGACGACGAAGACGGTAATACAGAAATCCCCGAACGACCCACAGGTTCTAGATCAAAGGGCGACTCCAACAGCAGCAGGCGATGTGGTGCCTCTCGCAACGAGGAGGATGTCCAAGGTGATGATGATGATGGTGGTGATGCTGATGGAAAGATGCTCGAAGGGCAACCTGAAGACTCGGACCAAGAAGACGACGACGGAGAAGAAGACGAGGCATTTCTGCACATGCTGTCTCAACTACCGCATGATTTCGAGCTCCTGACGCTGTCAATTAGCGATCTCACGCCTCGACGACTCGATAAAGTGCGAACAGCGCTCACATTCCCACCACAACCATCAGCGCCATCATCACATGGGACGATCGCCGAGAACTTGCCACATGGAACTGGAGAGAGAGAAGAAACCTCCGAGGGTCTCCTACATTCCGCAAGCAACACGCTCTCTTCAGTCTCCAAGATGCGTCAGACTTGAACTCTGGTCGCGGTCGACACGACTCGAATGCTTCTTCTGCGATACGGTCAGGGCGAAGCATCGCAAGCGATCACAACTGCAGTGCGCCAAATCTTTCAGCAGCATGCGCTTGAAAACGGGATTGAACCACTAGCACAGGCGCCTGTCGTCATCACGAGCGCCAGCATCACGCGCGTCGCCCTAGATGCCCGGCGAGCGCTCATCACTGGAGATCGATCTTCCCAGCCAAGCAACAACACCAACCAGCATCGGCGACACTGCAGCGCTACTTTGTCAACGCCACTGAGCCAACCCCAGCAGCAGCAGCAATTGTGGAATCCAAGCCAAGCATCTCGTTCATCTGGGGCCGTCAGGAACAGCCCTTCATCGCCGAACCAGTCGCGTTCACCTAGAGGAGCGATGCTGTCGTCTTCAGCAGGCTCGGAAGCCCTCGCTGGCAACTGTAGTAGTTGTCCGCTTACCCCACGAAGTCGAAGCATCCTGGCGAGCGAAGGAGCCCACGTGCTCATGCAGGAGAAGATCAGCGCGTTCCAGTACCGCGGCTCCGGTGGCAGCAAAGGGCTCTCGTCGTTCAAGGTCCGGCGAGATGGAGTCGCGAAGGTGGAAGCGGCGGCGATGCGGCGCCAGAGGTCGATCGCGTACGGCAACGAGCAGACCCGCAAGCCTCCGATGAAGTGAGACGGGATAGGACTGGCGACAGTCCCGAGAAATCACACACACTTAGAGAATCGGAACTTGGGCCATTCTTCGCTTAGTGGTTCGTTACCTTTGCAAGAACGGGATTGATTAGTGGGTTCGTCATCATGCCAACGTGGTCATGCAAGTTGGCACCTTCAACGCGATGGCCTTAGAAACATATAAATCGTGTGTGGAGAGTGGGACAACAGATACGACGCTGTTCCCTCTTTGTCAATTGAATTGGCAATACTCCCAAAGAATATGAGGAACTATTAGGCCATCCCAATTCATCAACTCATTTGGTACACGTGATCAACACCTTCTTGCTCAAACTACACGGCCATCCGCCAAATCAGTCGACGTGTGTGTATGGTGTGCTTGTATGTGTATGGTGTGCTTGTATGTGTGTGCGGCTTCCACGAAAGATCTGTTCTGTACCTAATTTCTCCAGCCTCATGACAGGTTATTTGAACGGCGAGGGCTTCCGAGTAGCTTGGCTCGGCTCACTTCTCTTTTCGCCACGGGCTGAATCAGGTCCAGCATTCCGTCTTTGATTCCAGCTTCGCTTCGCTATGATGGGGAACACGGTAGAACTGGATCCAGCCGTCCAGGTTCTCGGTGATCGCGCGCTACTCTGCATCGTCACGAGCTCCATGACCGGCTGGCCGCTGCGTGTACTCGGATTCCAGCGAGTGGTCATGCCAAAGTACAAGGACCCTAGTCGAAGTCGAGAAGTCCCGTACCCGAAGAAGGCTGGGTTGCTACCACATGTTGCGATCGCGGAAAGCGACATGGCGGTGCTCGAGTTGCTACTCAAGCTGTACCAGCTGCCGCACTACAAGCACATTCCCAAGATGCACTTCACTCAAATGCTGCGGTATGCTGCCTACTACGGACGCCTGGAGATGCTCAAGTGGTTGCACCAGGAGCTCTCGAAGGACCCCAAGTGGAAGTGGGAACCGGGTGTGCTGTCGAACGCGCTCAAGAACCCAAGTCGAGACGTCCAGCTTCTCAAGTGGCTGTGCGACCAGTGCCCTCCACAGTCTCTGAGTCTCAACTCGTCGGATATTGAATCCCAGATCCGACGGGGGAACCTCGACGTGATCCGATTTCTCCACCAGCGCAACAACAACAACCTCACGCTGCCGGAGTCGGCGATGAATACTGCAGCGACGAGCGGACACCTCGAGATCACCAAGCTCCTGCACAAACTCGGGACGTCCACCTGCTCAACACAAGCTCTGGGTGGCGCCACCATGAACGGGCACCTCGATGTCCTCCGATTCCTGCACGAGCACCGATCGAAAGGGTGCACGGCTGACGCGATGAGTGGCGCCGCGGCGAACGGTTTTCTGGAGGTTGTCGAGTTTCTGCACGAGCACCGCAGCGAAGGGTGTCCACGACGCGCAATAAACGGGGCGGTGCTGAATGGTGATCTGGAGATGGTGGCGTTCTTGCATGAGAACTGGCGGCTGGGCCGATTTCCAGCTTGGAATGACGACTACCCATTGGTGCAGGAATGCTCACCAAAGTCCTACCTGCCATCTTCACGGAGAAAAGTCGTCAACAGCAGACTGGACGCGCGAAGGAACCATGTGGGGGTTGTCCAGTTTCTCTAGGGGAAATCTGTCGAGCGGTGCAACTTCTCGTTTACGATTGACACAGTAGTGCGGAACGGACAGCTGGATGTCGTCAAGTTTCTCCACGAGAGCGACGGAACCCTAGCGTGTACCGCCAGCACAATGGACACTGCGGCGTGGCGAGGGCACCTCGACATAGTCAAGTTCCTGCACGAGAATCGAACTGAAGGATGCATTACTAACGCAATGGACTATGCAGCGGCCTCAGGACACTTCGACATTGTCGAGTTTCTTCACGAGAATCGAACTGAGGGCTGCACGAAGAGAGCGATGGATGGCGCCGCTGCTGGAGGGTACTTCGAGATAGTCAAGTACCTGCACAAGCACCGAGTCGAGGGGTGTACGACTGGCGCGGTGGACAAAGTGTCGAAGAATGGACACACGGAGATCGTACAGTTTCTCCACAACAATCGAAACGAAGGCTGCACCACCAGCGCCATGGACGATGCTGTAGCTGGAGGTCACCTTCACGTACTCGAGTTCCTTCACGAAAACCACTCTAAGGGGTGCACCACCAACGCCACGGACCTCGCTGCGCGCTTCGGACACCTCAAGGTCGTCAAGTTCCTCCATGAGAACCGGAGTGAAGGCTGCACTTCTGCCGCGATGGACTACGCGTGCATCGATGGCCATCTCGACGTGATCCAGTTTCTGCACGAGAACCGACCGGAGGGACCCGATCTTGTCGAATCTGCATAGGTGGACCACCATTTCATCAGGTGCGTGTCTTCCTTATCCTCCCCAACGCAACTACGGAGACGCTCCTGAACCGATGCTAGCGCGGTCACGTATCGAAACTATAGAACTGTGGTGTCCTTTGCGCGTACTACTGTAATTCCCGAAGTACTCCACAGGAGGTTGTCACCTTGATGCAACGCGACTCGCGATCCAGAACTGTTTGTTTTGGAGGTGCCAAAGAGAAAAAGTAGGTGATAGGAAATGACACATTATTGGACCGCCTGTGTGCTCATGAGCCACGCATTCGTGCTGGCCAGGCCAATCAATTAGCCTGAGCCTGAGCCTGTGTCCTGATACGTTTGGAATGCAACCATTGACAGTGACAGGCTGTCTGTCACACACAACCAGCGCCGACGAAATGGCATAACAAGAATGCGTGGCACAAGAAAAGTACCTCCCTTGATTGAGTTTGGGAGGGCTGTCTGTACAGTAGTCAAGAAAGAAAAACTTGCAAAAAAATGTACCCATGAGAATGCCTTCACTGAGTTAACTCATTGGGGAAAAAGCTCCAGATTCTGTGGACCTCAAAGAGGCACTCGCATTGTTTCCTTCAAAGTAGTTGTCAACCCGTTATTCAGGACAATCACTCACACGCAAATCACACGCAAATCAGCAGGAGATCCAGCCAAATCACTGGCGAATGGCTTCAAAATCGATCGTTTTGCTTGGCCTGTCAACCATCCATTCGTTCATCGACAGCCATTTGACAGCGGTTTGCCTGTCAGGGGAACGAGCGAAATCGTCCTTCTCTGTCTCTTCAGTTCACTTTGTCAGCGCCAACACCACCGTACGAATTCTCATACTGTTCACCAGCGTGGAGGGTGGGGATCTTTTGGAGTTTGGGAGGAACGAAACAAGAATGTAGCCATCTCTAAAGCACGACCATCACTCAGACCTTGGTGGAGAAGGTCTGCGCGAATGGGTCAGTTGATCTGCGCATATTGAAGCCTTGCCTCGCGTTGCTTTCCTTCACTTTCCATTTCGCTACACTTCACGCACAACCACATCTACAGAGAAAGAGAAGTCTCGGTTGCGAATACAGTACTATACTCCCGTGGTATCTGATGCCGCCTACCCCGCTACACTCGTATCCGCCATCGCAGCGCGGCGACTTCAAGATCACCCAGTACTTAACATACTCTCCGAAGGACGAAGCCTCAGAGCCAATTGTAAAAGCTCTGGTTAATCGAGTGCTGTCCGGCTACAGCACAAGCTCCAAGGCAGAATGGCCGCGGATCATTCTGCTATTCCAGCGATACATCGTCCCAAAGTACCTGGAAACCTTGAGTCAAGAGGATCCGTTCCCAAGGAAGACTGGGTTGCTTCCGCATGTCGCCATCGCCGAGAACAACACGGCAGTGCTTGACGTGTTGCTCAAATTGAACCAGTTGCAGCAGTACAAGCGCATGCCCAAGATGTACTTCAGTCGCGCGATGCGCTGCGCTGCGTACTACGGTCGTCTGGAGATGCTCAAGCGCCTGCACCAAGAACTCTCGAAAGACCCCAAGTGGACGTGGGAGCTGGACTTGATGGCGAACGCGCTGAAGAACCCACGTCCAGACGTTGGATCACTGGAGTGGCTGTGCGACCACTGCCCTCTAGAGTCTGCGATACTCAACTCAGGAGACTTTGACATCCAGGCTCGATTGGGAAACCTCGACGTGATTCGCTACCTTGACCAGCGCAACTACACAATCCCAGCGTCCGTGATGGACACCGCCGCGATGTACGGACACATCCAGATCGTGAGGTTCCTGAACCATTATCGCACAGAAGGCTGTTCGACCAACGCAATGGATGGCGCCGCCAGCCATGGTCACCTCAGCGTTGTCCGCTTCCTTCACGAGTACCGCTCCGAGGGGTGCACCACCAAAGCGATGGATGGCGCAGCAGAGAACGGCTTCCTGGATGTGGTCAAGTTCCTGCACAAGTATCGTTCAGAGGGGTGCACGACCGCTGCGATGGACGGTGCAGGGTCGAATGGACACCTCGAGGTGGTTCGATTTCTCCACAAGTACCGCACAGAGGGGTGTACACGCCGCGCGATGGACAAAGCCGCTGTGAGAGGCGACATTGAGATGGTCGAGTTCCTGCATGAGTTCCGGACTGAAGGGTGTACATCCGAGGCGATGGACCAGAGTGCGTTGTGGGACAGATACACCAGTCTGGTGAGTTGTAACCCTGCGCATTTGGCTTTGAGTGGAGACGGAAAAGCACTGTACTACTGCTGGGATGGTGCTGGTGGCGACGACTTCCTAGGTGAGCTCCACTCCCGGGTCGGTAACACAGAAGCCTCAGATTTGAAAGCCCGGCGACAGCGCTTGGAGGTCGTCCAGTTCCTGCATGAAAACCGAATCGAGGGCTGCACTTTGAACGCGATGGACGAGTCTGCGCGCATCGGACATCTCGAAGTCGTCAAGTTCCTCCACGAGAACCGAACTGAAG
>JAASFI010000091.1:0-61348 GCA_023333705.1 Globisporangium viniferum | reverse complement strand
TCGCTGCTGCTGGTCTCCGCGACCAGATCGAACATGGCGTCACTGATTGTCGCCTCTTGACAATCGCGCGAGTTGGAGAATGACGGCTGGCCGATATGAGCTGGTTGCTGTACGACAAAGGTGCTCCATTCCAGATCCACGATCATGGCAAGCCTCACTTTTAAAAGCGAACAAGGAGACAGCGATCCTCCATCACAAAACTACTTTTAAAAGCGATGTGGAGACACTTCAGAAAAGAAGCTCGCAAATCAAATCTACCTCTATCGAATCTTTCTTTCTATAACTGCTGACGATGCGTTTGGCTCCAGTTTCTTCCGCCCATCGCGCGCACCCAGAGAAGTCGCTGCGAGTGCTGCGCCAATGGGCTCACTCAGCGTTCAAATTACAGCATCCGCCCGCTCGTTCTGGCGTTCAATTGATCTTGAACAGCCCCAACGGCTGCTGCTGACCGTTGGTTTGGTTGGGTTCGCTCGCTCACTCACGTGGTCGCGTAGCTCCCCGCGTTGAGCAAGCCCTTGGTCGTGACGACGCCCACGAGCGCCCCCTGGTCGCACACGAAGCAGTGGTCACAGCGTAGCATCGTGAAGATCATGTGCAGGTCGTCCAGCGGCGTGGCGCTCGAGATCGTCATGGCCATCGGCCGGATCGAGCACACGCCGCCGCTCGTGATCTTGAGCGACTCGTTGAGCTTCTCGCGCTTGTCCTCGTCCCAGCCTTCGTTCAGCAGCGCGAGCATCTTCTCGTCGTCCATGAGGAACGGCACCTGTCCACCGCCAGCACCACCACCGCCACCACCCGCAGCGAGCAGGTTCCCCATGTTGACCGAGAGCGCATTGTACGTGTGGTCGACCGAGAAGTGTCCGTTAAGTCCACCCATGCCGTTGCGACTCGTGGTCCACGACATCTTGTCCTTCAGCGTCGCCCAGGAGAAGCCCTGTGAGCCGCTTTTCACGGGCTCTCCGAGATCGATCTCGACGTCTTTGAGACCATTCACTTCGTAAAAGTACCGCACGAGCTTCTTCGCCTGCGAGCCGGTGATCACGCCGAGCAGCACCATCGTGGCTTCGTTCTGCAACACTGGGAGGTCCTGATTCGGCAGCCGCTGGATCGCCAGCAGCACCTTCGCGATCGTCGTGCGCTTCGTGATGTACACCACGTGCGGCTCCACAATGTCGCCGGCGCAGAGATCCGACCCAAAGTCAAGCAGCGGCAAGTACGGCAGTCCGCTCACGAGCAGAAGCGTATCGTAGACAGACTTCTCCTTCCACATGTTGGACACCGCCATGGACGCCAGCACGGCGCAGAAGATCGGCAGCATGAGCTGCATCTCGCCCGTGATCTCGAGCGTGATCACCGCAGCCGACACGGTGCGCGTCGACGCCGCAGCAAATGCTGCAGCGCCGGCGAGCGCGTACGTCCCAGGAAGCACGTTGAACGGGATGGAGAGCGCTTCGCCACAGAGGCGACCGAGCGCAGCGCCGGCGATGAATGTAGGTACCCACACACCCGTGGGGAGCCGAAGAGTGATACACAATGGCAGGAGCACCACTTGGATCAGGCAGAGCATCGTCAGCGAGTAGAACTTGGATATTGTGTGCCACGCCGCGGGGAGGTCTGCATCTGTGAACATCGTCTTGAGCTCCTGGAGTGACGCGTTGTGCGAGAACTCGCCCGGAAAGAACGTGAACGCTGCGGTGACGATCGCGACGACGATCGGGTCGATCCACACGACGCAGATCTGCTTCCAGCTCTTTGTGGATTTCTTGAAAGAGCTGCGTTTCAGCGCGATGACGCGAACTGCCCAGATTGTGCCAGTGGCGGCCACGCCAATGACAGCGCCGAGCGCCACGAACAGCGGGATCTCCCAGATCGAGTACGCGTGCTGCGGGAATGAGGTCTCGAGGATCATACCCGAGCGCTCCGTGGACGTGTTGTTCACGAGCACGAGCGTGAGCTGCAGCATGAGCGCGCCAGCGACGGAGCTGATGAACGCCTTCATGTAGTTGGACATGAGGTAGTAGGTCGCAGTGACCTCCATGGAGAAGAGCACGCCACCGATCGGGGACGAGAACGTGGACGACACGCCCACGGCGCACGCCGCGGCGAGAAGCTGCACGCGCGCATTCTGTCGGTCGCTGAAGCCGCGGTAGAACGGCGACTGCAGCAAGTGATGCGTCACGATCGACATGATGTGCACATAGGCGCCTTCCGTGCCAACGACAAGCCCCGAGCCCACAGCGCAGATGAGTCCGCCGAGTTTCGCGAGCAGCGTCACGAAATCAAAGTACCCGGGCAGGTACATGCGCGGATCGATGCCAGTGAGGATTGACTTCATGTGCGAGATCCCGGAGCCTGTGGTGATGAGGATGAACACATGTCCAAGAGTTAGGTTAACATGGTGGGTGCCCGCACACACAAATGCTGAGGGTGAACGAATGAATGAACGACAGCATACCTGCTGCGACAGGAGACATCCGCGTGATCAGGATGCCCAACTGCGAAAACACGATCGTGTGCGTCGTCCAGATCACGTACTGCGCGGCGTACGAGTCCGTGAGCCCCACCAGATGCTTGCGCAGCGAGATGATCAGCTCACCCGTTCTGTGAAACATGCGACGCGTGTTGATGAGAAGTCAGTATGTAGGGTTATAAATACGCAAGTCGGTCGGCCAATCCAACTCTTTCAGCATATGATGCAGCCATCTTTTATGTTTTGTACCTTCGCATGCCATATCCAAGCGGACCGCCGACCACTCCAAGCAGCACGAGGAAGGTCAGCACTTTGAGCTGACGGCCGTAGAACTCAAAGACGCTCTTGGGCCGGTAGCGCGCGCCGCCAAAGAGTGAGCCGATCGACCGCGAGCGCTGCGACTGCAGCACGGGCTTGCGGAACTGGTCGAAGGGATGGTACTCCGAGTCCGTGTCGCCGCTGGGGCTCTGACCGCTCGAGCCACGCCCCGAGAAGCGCAGCAGGTCGCGCACGTCGAGGGCATGGACGGGAGCGTATGCTGTCGCCGCAGTCTCATCGAGCGCCGGTTCGCCCGCCTGTGGTGACGGCGCCGGCGCGGTTGCATCGCTGTCGTGGCGCTCCTGGTACGAGAGCGCGCGCTGCTGGAACTCGTGCAGACTGCCGATGCGGCCCACGCGCCGCTTGTGCGCCGGCAGCAGCTCGTCCTGCATCTCCATGCCTTCTCACTCGCTCCGATCTCTCTCTCTGCGGGTGCTGCTTGCTGCTGCGCAGCTGGCACCTCACCTACCGCCCTGCTTCTTCCTCCTCGCGTCGGTACGACAAAGTTCAGTTTCCAGAGTGCTCGCTTTCTTTCTTTCGCTCGCTTGCCCTTTCGGCTCGTTTGCGGTTGATGCGATAGCCTGATATTTTGCTTGACCTGACCTGACCTGCCGCTTTGTTGTTGGCTCGTTCGTTCAGGCCAGCTGATAGATAAATAATAATAAATATTTCTGGCAGAAAATGCCGGGGTTTTTTCCGTTTGTCAGATGACTCCGGAGTGTCGCAGGTAGCGCTGCCCTCTCTCCATCAAAATCGAATGTTGGCAGTGAATACAGTGGCTAAATTATATCCGCTTGCCATTCTGATATTGGTTTACACGAGTGATTAGAACTCGAATATTTAATGTACCTATAAATGTCGAATTGTTGACCTGCTGACTTTAGTTGTACAACTTTACAAACTCTTAACTGACTGAGTCACTTAACTGATTGCCTGATCAAACTCTTAACTGACTCTAGCACTTATCAAATTACACCTAACCCGTACTGTCTCCCATGTCACAAGGCAGCCACTATTTGTGTTTTAAATAGAGCGCTCTGCAATTCAATTGTATCAATTGCAGAGCTGAGCTCTTTTGCAACCGAAAACGCGGAGTTGCATCCTCATTCATTTCCCAATTGCGCGCCAGCAGCACAAGCGACACCCGCCCCTCCATTGCACCCCATCACGCGTCCATTCATTGGCACCACCACATCGACTTAACTACCTACCAGCCACTACCATGCTCCGCCACTCGCTCCGCACATCCGCTTCCGCCACCACCGCTGGCAAGAACCTCCTCACAAGCAGCAATACGAGCGCTTCTCGCGCGCTCAGCACCCACGCGGCGGCCGCGACCGAAGAGTACGACTACATCGTCGTCGGCGCAGGCTCGGCCGGCTGCGTGCTCGCGAACCGTCTGAGCGCCGACCCGAACAACAAAGTGCTGCTCGTGGAGACGGGTCCAAGCGACGTCAACAAGTGGGACTCATGGAAGATCCAGATGCCCGCGGCGCTGACCTTCAACCTCGGCGACGACAAGTACAACTGGGCTTACTACACGGAGCCGCAGAAGAACCTGGACAACCGCCGCCTGCCGTGGCCGCGCGGTCGCGTGCTCGGGGGCTCGTCCTCGCTCAACGCCATGGTCTACATCCGTGGACACGCGTACGACTACGATGACTGGCACTCCAGCGGCGCCGAGGGCTGGAGCTACGCCGACTGCCTGCCGTACTTCCGCAAGGCGCAGACCCACGAGCTCGGACCAGACGACTACCGTGGTGGTGACGGTCCGCTGCACGTGAGTCGTGGCTCGCAGAAAGACCAGGTCCTCTTCAAGAAGTTCATTGAAGCTGGCATCCAGGCCGGATACCCATACACGGACGACATGAACGGATACCAGCAGGAAGGCTTCGGTTGGATGGACATGACGATCCACAAGGGCAAGCGCTGGAGCGCTGCGGCTGGCTACTTGCACCCGGTAACCTCGCGCAAGAACCTCACTGTGATCACCGACACGTTCGTGAACAAAGTGATCTTTGAAGGCAAGCGCGCCGTGGGCATTGACACGGAGAACAACAAGGAGAAGTCCAAGAAGCAGATCCGCGCGGCGAAAGAGGTACGAATGCGTTGATTTACCTCTATATAGTTATTGATGGCTGCTTGATGTGCATCGCTAACTTGCTTGCTCTATGTCTTCGTTAGATCATTCTCTCGGGCGGTGCCATCAACTCTCCACAACTCCTGATGCTCTCGGGTGTAGGCGACGCCGAGCACCTGAAGGAGGTCGGCATCCCAGTCGTGCAGCACCTGCCTGCAGTCGGTCAGAACATGGAGGACCACTTGGACCTGTACATCCAGTACCTGTGCAAGAAGCCGATCACGCTCCACAATGCCACCTGGTGCGTACTCCCCATGCAATGTTTTTCGAACATCTGAAGCCGTATTCTAATAGTTTTGTGGCACGCTTCGTTTGAGCAGGAAATACCCGCACAACATGGTCAAGATCGCGCTCGAGTGGCTCTTGAGCAGCACGGGCATGGGTGCGTCCGCGCACCTCGAGTCCGGAGGTTTCATCCGCAGCGCTCCAAACAAGCGCCACCCAGACCTGCAGTATCACTTCCTGCCCGGCTCGCTGACGGGCCAGCTCACACCAGGCTCGTACCACGCCATGCAGGCTCACTGCTCGCCAATGCGAGCCACCAGTCGAGGTTTCATCAAGCTGCGCAGCGCCAACCCGCGCGACTACCCGATCATCGAGCCAAACTACCTGGACACGGAGGAAGACAAGGTGGATATGCGCGCCGCCGTGCGTCTCACGCGCGAGATCTTTGAGCAGAAGGTGTTTGACGAGTTCCGCGGCGACCCGGTGTCGCCAGCGCAAAACGTGCAGAGTGACGCGGAGATCGACGCGTGGGTGCGCCAGCACACCGAGAGCGCGTACCACCCGTCGTGCACGAACCGCATGGGCGTGGACGAGAACACGGTCGTGGACCCGCAGACGCGCGTGCACGGACTCGAGAACTTGCGCATCGTGGACGCGTCCATCATGCCCAACATCGTGAGCGGCAACCTCAACGGTCCGACGATCATGCTCGCCGAGAAGGCTGCCGACATCATCCTGGGCAACCCGGCGCTGCCAAAGTCCAAGGCGCCAGTGTACCAGCCAGCGAACTGGGAAACGAGCCAGAGATAATTTGTGACAGATAGATAAATGAATAGCAATGAAATAGTGATTGAATGATGGCGTTTGTGTGTATGTGCGTGCATGAGAGAAATAATATAATCCATTCATTCACTTCAAGCGAGTTACTCGAAGTGATACAGTACCGAAAGCAGCAAAACAGGGAGGCGATGGCAGAAAGAAAGCCGCTTGTCCTAGTTCGCTTTCGGCGCCTTCTTCTTTCTCTGTCGCAGCTGCTTCTGCGCGCTCTCGTCGCCCGAGTCCGCTGGCGACTTCTTCGTCTTGTCGTCTTCGTCGTCCTGCTCCTCGCTCTCTTCTGCGCCGCTGTCCTTCTCCGCCGCAGATGACGCAGGGAGCTCTTCTGCCTTTCCGCAGCACAAGTAGAACGCCGAGAGCAGCATCACGACCGCCGCCACCAGCACGGAGCCAATGCCCGCCAGCGGATTCGCCTTTGCGAACTCAATGAAGTCCGCAAACAAAACTTCAACGCTGTTGAAGAACCCGCCCTCCTTCGCCTTGCGCTCGAGCATCTCCTGCTTCTCCTTTTCGCGCGCCTTCTCCTGCTCTTCCATCTCCAGCTTGTGCTTTGGCACCCACGTGGCTTCCGCGAACTCCTGCGCCTTCTTCAGGTCGTTGCCGAGCCAGAAGTTGTCGAACGTGATGCCGTCCGACATCGTCCAGACCTCCACTGCGAGCGCTCCAATCGGGTCGAGACGAGCCGGGTGCGCGTCTTCAAAGTAGTCTGGGTTTGGAATCTTGCGCGGCTCCCACTCGCCCTTGTACGCAGGGTTTGGGATCATTGGCGCGTACCACTTGCCCTTGAAGTCCGGGTTCACCTTTGTGGGGCGCTGCCACTCACCACAGCCAACTGCGCTCTCGCACTTTGGGTTCGGGATCTGCGGCGAGATCCACTCGCCATCGTCTTCCTCGTCCCAGTCTTCCGGCTTCACAACCGACGGATCGTCGATCATCGCTAGCTCGTTGTCCAACCAGCCTTCAGGCTTGACGGCTTCCAAATCTGGGATGCGAGCAGGCGCGTCTTCGTCCCAGTCAGCGGGCTTGACAGCATTCGGGTCGCGGATCTTCGGTTCATCGGCCCAGTCGCTTGGCTTCGTGTCCTTTGGATCCTCAATCTCCTTCTCTGGAATCACGGACGGCACAAAGTTCTCCAACAAGCTGCCCTTCGACACCGACTTCTGGTCAATGAAGATCTCGTACGTGTTGTCGTCACGCACCACGGCGGTGTAGATGTGCGACAACCGGTCCGACTTGCTCTGTGGCGGGCTCGACAGGTGCTTCTCCTCGTATTTGCCCGACACAGGGTTCTTGTGCTGGAAGATGAAGTGCACTTTGTCGCTCGAGCCGCACTTGTCTGGACCAAACATGATGACAAACGGCGTCGCGTCCGAAAAGCCAGTGAAATCGTTCGATTCGTTCGCACGCAGCAGCTTCACGTAGGCGCCACCGCAGTTCAGTCCCTTCTGGAGCTTCACTTCGTACTGCACGACCATCTCCTTCTTGGCGTCCGATCCGTCGATCTGCAGAGGCGAGTTCAGCTTCACAGCGAGCCCATAGTGCTTCGCAGGAGTGTCCAGCACGAGTCCCTTGTCGGGGGAGACGTGGCCCGTGCGCACTGTGTACTCGTCCACCGACGCCTCCTGGCTGGCGTACTTCTCGTGCGTGCTCTTGAACCAGCGCTTGCCGTCGAAGAGCTCTTTCTCTTCAAACGTCTCGACGAACACGCCATGGGTCGCGAGCTCCTTGACCTTCTGCAGCAGCTGCTGCTGGCGCTGCGTGTCGTCTGCAACCGCAGCGTCTTGTGGGGACTCGGTGGCGGTGGTCGCTGGCGCCTTCGCGTCCTCGTTCGCAGCGACGTGCGGCAGTTGCAGCAGCAGTGCGGACGCCGAGAGCGTCAGCAGCGCAGCGGTCGCGATCTTCATCTTGGTGGAGCGAGCTGTTTAAGAGAGCGGCAGTCTTCGCCTTCGCGCGCGTTGTGTGTCTGCTCGGATGCTCTCGGATTTGGAAATGGCCCGACCTGACCACTCCCGTCCGTTCGCGTTGAAGTGGAAGTATGGATCCCGTTCTCGTTTGCAGTTTGCCACGTCAACAACGCAAACGGTCGGTTCTAGAAGATTTACAGCTCTCCCTCGATCGATGCACACCGTCGCATCCAACTATTTTGAGAGGGTATGGATCATTTGAAGGTCCATTCGTGTCCAAAATCAATTGGTTTTAATCCGTGCTTACTTTCATAATGCTATTATTGTACCACTATTCCAAATTATGTATTTATACAGTATATACGATTATACGCCAGTTTTTACCTGTGTGCTTTAATCCCTCGAGAGATTGCTGTAATGATGAATTCGGGACATGTGTCCCTTTGCTACAAAAGTGTTTGTGCGGGACGTTCGGGACATAGATCTGCCTCAAATACAGCGCCTTGAGCCCACTGTACGAGTGTTTGACAGTACTCGAGCCATGCTTCCTCCCCTTTTTCCAAAAGAAAGCCCAAACAAGATCGCAAAGGGGAAGAAGCGAGAAGCTACGAACGCTAACGCTAACGCAGATCGAGACAAGATGGACACCCGCCAGCGCACGCAGTCGCCCATCGTCACGGGCACGTCCGTGATCGCGCTCAAGTACAAGGGCGGGGTGCTTATGGCCGCCGACACGCTCGGGTCCTACGGCTCGCTCGCGCGCTTCACGGATCAGCGCCGTCTCGCGTCCGTGCACAACACGACCCTGCTCGGCGCGGGCGGCGATTTCAGCGACTTCCAGTTCATCAAGGACAAGCTCGACGAGCTGGAGGTGTACGACTTCAACCAGGACGACGGCTGCGACGTGAATGCGCCAGAGATCTACCACTACCTGCAGCGCCTGCTCTACCACCGCCGCAACAAGTTCGACCCATTGTGGAATACCGTGGTCGTCGCGGGTCTGCACCCAGAGACGAAGAAGCCGTTCCTGGGCCAGGTGAACATGATCGGTCTCGCGTTCGAGGGCGATTTCATCGCCACGGGCTTCGGCCACCACTTGGGCATGCCGCTCCTGCGCAAATACTGGAAGGAGGACCTCTCGGAGGAAGAGGCGCGCAAGATCCTGGAAGACTGCATGCGCGTGTGCTTCTACCGCGACTGCCGCACGATCAATCGCATCCAGTTCTCCAAGGTCAGCGCCGACGGCGTGCAGATCGACGAGCCAGTCAAGCTGGACACCAAGTGGGACTTCTCGCTCTTCGTGAACACCAAGTCGGAGTTTGGCGGTTCGTGGTAAATTGATTTGATTTGTTTTTTTTCTATCGTGGTGATGCGAAGCGACGAACGCGGACCGGTCGTTCAATGCGAGTGCAAAAGCGAATGAGAGAGAGAAAGAGAGTGAGCGACTCTGTTGGAGCGATGGAACGATGGAGAAGGCTGAGATGACAGATTTCCATTCTCTCTTCATGAGCGTATTGCATACAACAGACAAGCTTCTCAATAAACAACAATATAAAATAAAAACAACGAGAAAAAAATGATGCTTGGTATCAGAGTCCGTCTCTGTCGATTACGCGTAACAACATCACTGCACCTGAAGCCGAACGCCTGCAGCTTGTCACCTGTGTTTTCAGTGATGGCAGCAGAATCGCTATAGACGCTGGGTCAGTAGCACCACGCCTGCTCAGTCCTTTCGGCGCTTCTTGGAGCGGTGCTTGCGCTGCTTCTCGTCTTCGCTCGAGCTCTCGTCCTCGGAAGACGACGACGAGCCGCTGGACGAGTCCGAGTCGGAGCCTGACGACGACGAAGAAGACGAGCCGCTGGAGTCCGAATCTGAGTCGGAAGACGAGTCGCTGCTATCACTGCTGCTGCTGCTGGACTCGCTATACTTGCGCTTCCTGCGGGTCTTCTTCGCCGGCTGCTTCTTGTCCGCTTGCTTCAGTTCCTTCTTGCTGCGTTTCGTCGACTCCTTCAGCGCCTTCTGCTGCAGCTGGAACTCCTCCTCCTCCTTGTCGCTTCGGGGCGGCTTGTCCTGGTTGAACGGCTGGCGGAGCTTCGGGTGCTTGAGCTGCTGCGTGCGCGACGCACGCTTGAGGTAGATCGCTTCGTTCTTGCACTCGTAGGTCCAGTGGCCCGTCTTGAGGCACTTTTGGCACTGCACCGACGCTGCCGAAGGCGCTGCGGCGCCGCGCCGAGACGCCACGCGCACGTTGTCGGTGCTCGTGAGGTACATGTTGCGCTTCGCCTCCTTGCGCTGGGCCCACTTGCCCACGGGCTCCTGCTCCGCGTCGTGCATCCTCAAGTGGTGGATCTGTCTGTCTGCTTGCTTGCCCTTTGGCCCTTGGTTTGTTTTGGTCTGTTCATTCATTCATTCGCTCTCACACAGCGCATGTTGGAACACCCAACAGAATTATATTGCATGTTTTGTTTTTCAGCCAATGGTTATACTCACATTTCCATTTGTGTTTATTTGATTGGATACATATCCGCTTTTATCTTGTCAGCAAGTTGTTGCTGTAGGCTGTAGCCTACAGCTGCGTGCGTGCGGGCTCGTGCGATTGGCAGCGCCGTTGCAGCTTGTTCAACTTGCGCTGGCGTGCGAATGGCGTGCTGAGCGGCGGCGTGCGCGTCTCCGGCATGGACGCGATGTAGCCCGTCGGCTGCGAGCCCACCTGTGATGCGATGGTTGACATGCAAGCGTTGCGTTATGCGTTACACGTACAATATGAAACACTGACCTGAGCACCAAGACAGACGTACCACGGCGGTGATGTAGTTGACCGCGCTCTTCTCCACATCGCAGGGCGTTTGCTCCGGCGCGGCCTCCATCGCCGCCACGGTGCGCGCCGACATGGCCACCCAGTCCACGCGCGAGAGGCAGATCGCGTACGTGGTGAGCTTGAAGACCTCCATGGCGAGCACGCCGACCCCAGAGCGCCGGGAAGCCGAAGCCCAGCACGATGCCGTCGATGTACACCACGGGCAGGTTGATGCACCACGTGGCGATCGTGCTCGTGAGGAAGTTCACCTTGACCTGGCTGCAGGTTATGTGCATACACAGAGACAAAGACATAAGTTACATCATGGTGCTACCAGATCGTGTGGAGTGATAGCGCGTGTTTGCGTACCTCATGCCTGTGAGCACGCCGCCGCAGAGCATCTCGAAGGACTCGATCACGTAGGCGCAGATGAAGATTGGCAGCACCCCTCGGCACGCACGCAGCAGCTTCTCGTTGGTCGTGTAGATCGCGATGACGCTGCGGTCGAACTGGTTCGTGACGAACGCGAGTAGCGACACTACGACGGTCGTGCAGACGAAGCCGAGCTTGGCGACCTGCTGCGCGCGCTGCGGCTCGCCCGCGTCGAGATAGTTGGCCACGCGCACCTGGGTCGCGCAGCCGTAGCCCCAGAAGAGCGCCCAGAGCATGCTCCACATTCCCGAGATCACGGCGTTCGCGGCGATCGTCTCGGCGCCGAGCTTGGCCGCGACGAGCGACACGAGTGCGTTCGCGAGGTTCGAGACGAGCGAGTTGCCCGAGATCGGCCCGGAGATCGTCACGAACGCACGGAAGCGACAGAGCGTGAGCGCTTTCCAGTTCCAGCCGCACCAGGCGCGCATATGGTGCTTTTTATAGACGAACGCGTAGAGGAAGAGCGCGATGGGCTGGAACCACGACGCGAAGACTGTGGAGAGCGGCGAGCCGACAAAACCCAGCCCCGCCCCAGCCGCCGATGCCGTAGATGAACAGGTAGTTGGTGCCGACTGCGAGGCAGATGGAGGTCACACCGACGACCGTCGTGGGCATCAGGATGCCGAGCGCCTGGAGGTACTGCCTGGATGCATGAGCGAAGCGAGGAGAACACTATGAGACATGGTGGATGGAAATAATGCAGCCAAATGGTCGCTTGGACAATACCTCAGGCATGCGTAGATGAGCGAGGGCAGGATCGCGAACGACAGTACACGAGCGAACGTGGCAGCAAGTTCGATCACTTCCTGGTCGTCAGTCGAGTACTCGAGCACATACTCGAGACACCAGTACCAGATGAAAACGGGAATCGAGAGCACGCTCGTGAGAAGCAGACCGAACTGGAGCCACACGCCTGTGAGTTCGCGATTGCCAGCACCCCAGGATTGTCCGCAAAGCTGTGGAAAAAGCGATTGCAACTTAGTCACTCACTCAACTTGGTGCTTCATGAAGTCGGAAGAGAGCTCGACTTGCTGTGATCAGCGCAGACGCGGACGCCCAGACTGCCATGAGCGGCGCGCTCGTCCACACCTGCGCGAGCGAGGCAGCAGCGAGCTACTTTACGCCCAAGTGGCCCAGGTAGATCGAGTCGATCGACGTAAGCGCCACTCGCGCGACCGTGGCGAGACTCACTTGCGCCGCCATGCCCGAGAGATGCACGAACTCCTGCCACGTGGACTCATGCTTCGCGATCCCCTGTTGTTGCTGCTGCTGACTATGCTTGGGCAACAACGGACTCGATTCGCCCATGTTGCGTGCCTCAGCGAGTTGAAAATGGCGTTTGCTATCTCACAGGTCTGCCGCCGTTGTAGTCGCCTGTGAGTCGAGCTTTGCATCCCACGAACACTTACGTGCTCCATTGACTCAGCGTCACAGGTCGTTTCACTGTTCTTCCGCTTAGCCAGCCAACAAAATTGAAGCGCCCCCACTTTCGACAGCTGCGCTGGAAACGGCGCAACCGCAGATCTCAGGACGTCAGCGGTTACTCGAACGAGATCCCCAACCTGACGATTCTCACACGTAAGCTGCTAACGACGAAGAAATGGGAGCAGCGCTGACTTCGCATGGCCTGGATGATCCGCAGCACCGACAGCTACTCGCAGAGTACATTGGCCACTCCAGAAACGATCTTGACGAGTGTGCGCAGATCTTCCGCGGGTCTGTCGGCAGATACGACGCCGATGACGAATTTGACGGATTCAACAAGCACAGCACCGCCGCCTCGAATGGCAACAAGAGAACCGCAAATGGAGCGTTGCAGAGTGTGTCTGTGTACCCGCGTCACCTGCACTTCGAGCAGTTTGAAGAAGTGTTTGGCATGCTCGTGGCAGACGCCGACCCGCATTTCGAGTTCTTCCAGGAAGTAGAAGAGACCGAGACCGTGTGTGCGCACCAAGTGTTCTGTGCGATTGCGCTCGTGATGAAGGCGGATCTGCACGCGAAAGTCACGTTCATCCTGAGATTGTACGCTGACCAAGTCGGGCAGCTGAGCTCCGAGAAGAAGCGGCTGGTCGTCAAGGATTTTCTGCTGGCGCTGCAGCTCATTCTCAATCTCGCCGACGAGATCCCGAGTGAAGTCATGACGGTGCTGGAGGTATGAGATGCGTTGTTTGCTTTGAGAGTTGTGCTTGGGTTGCCGATTTAACGATTTACTCGGCCACGTTGCTGGATAGAAATCGTTCTGGGCTGAAGACGAGAGCAAACTTATGTCGGTGCGAGAAGTGTACGACATTTGCTTCACGAGCGCGCAAGTGGGTGGGTTTCTTCACGATATCCAGACTCTTGTGGAAGGTAGAGCGAGTGATTGGAAGTGTGTGTGGTCAAGCCCTTGAAATTGGGAATCCTGACGAGGTGATTGATCTTGTTTTTACAGAGTTCACTGCGGACTTGAAGCGCGAGCTGCAAAGATCGCACTCTACGCACACGCTGTCGGTACTATTGAGCTCTTCTGACACCGGACCAGTCGACAAATCAAAGATGCTGACGAGAACTGCATCAGCGTTCTTCATCCCGCAGGACTCGCTTCTTTGGACGCTCAAAGTACGTCGATCCTTAATCTGGAAGTACGGCTTGGTAGTCATTGTATTGTGAAAGGCACTCACTGGTTGATACTTCATGTTTATGCTGCGTAGGCTCGAGACTATCCGCACTTTTGGCAGCAGACGCATGCGGAACTGCGATCCAACATGACTTGTGCGCATGCGCTCCGAGAAATGGCAAGCGCAGGTGCAGAGATCCACGCGGTGATGGTGTTCGAGTCTACAGGAACAGCCTCGGAAGTGCGCGTCTACAGTGGACTCTTGTCCACTGGCAACTTTCTGCAGTAAGTCACCCAACGAGAGAGACTCCATCACCAATCATTTGCTCATCCATTTGTATCCATTCACGTAGCTTCTTCTTGCGTTTCCTCCCTCCCGAGCCAACGAGTTTCCACATCGAGCGCGCGATCCGGAAGTTCGGTGCGTCCACATTGCGCGACGTGCTGCTGTTTAATGGGAAGATGCACCGTTTCCAGTGCATCGACGAAGACGAAGCGTTTTTCAACGTGCTCTTGTGCTTCGCCCGTGGTGCAGAGAGCGTTGCAGTGGTCGTCGCGGACGCGATGGAGCACCCGAATAGCCTACTTCTAGGAAATTTTACAGTACTCAACCTGCTCGAGTGGGTCGAAGAGGACCTGACGCTCTTCAGTACGCATTGCTTGCTTGTATTTGAGCTGCTGGGTCTTTGCTACTGTCAGCTAACTGTCTTGATTGCCTTGCTTTTCATGACATGCTCACACTGTGCAGATGGGAAAGAGTTCCACGCGCTTCGAGCATTCCCGTCGTTCTTTTACGCGCCAGCGAGCGTGAACGCGACACTTACTTCTGTGTGCGACGGCTTTGCGACCATGACTGAGCGGGGGCTTGCTGGGATCTTGGTCACGTTCAAAGATAACTCTGCGTCCAAAGTGCTCAGGTGAGAGAACCTGTCGTAAGTTGGTTCATGGGTTGGACCTGGCATACTGAATCTCAATGTTGGTTGCACTGCTGTCCTTGCAGCATTAACGCGTTTCGAGACTTCTTCACACAGTCGTACGACATTTGGACCGAAGTCGTGGGGAAAGAGTCGACTTTGTCGCCGTTACTTTGCTCTCTGAATGAAATCACTCAGGAGCTTCCCACATCCAGCTTTGTCTCCCCCGAGAGCTCCATCGCGAGCGTGATTCGCGAAATGGTGGACGCGAAATGCACTCGCGTGTTCATTCGGAAAGAAGGTGGAGCTGTCGCGGGCGTCGTGCGCGCCACAGACATTTTTCTGTTGCTCTTGAAAGAGCAGCATGCGGCATCAGCACACGGGGCGACGGGAGTGACGACCTGGAAATAGTGAACGATGTGAACGTATCGATGTAGAATGTCTCTATTTCGCTCAGCTAACGTTGAGCTTGTGTTATCTTTTGTTCGTGTGTCTTGTTGTTTTGTTTTTCTTCACTCCACTTGGACGATGAAGTTGTTTCGTCTTCCTGTGCGCAGCAGGAGCAGTTTCCCGTCGAGCAACATGCTGGAGGCGATCGTGAGCGCCTCGGACTCGACCTTTTCGTTGTTGAGGTACAGTCCTCCGCCCTTGATCAGGCGACGGCACTCGGCTGCAACAACAGAACAGAGCAGAAACACACAAGATGAGCCAAAATCTTTCATGAAAACTCCAGGAGCCCATGTTATAGTCAGTACTGCTCACCTTTGGACTTGGCAGCCCCCACGCGGACGCAGAGGTCGACAAGCGAGCGGTCAACGACGTCGGCGCGCGACACAGTGGAGAGTGGCGCGTCGCCCGCCATCGCGAGCACTTGGTCGGCTGTGAGCGGCCCCGTTTGCTTGCCAAAGAGCAAACTTGTGGCGGTGAGCGCCGACTGGAGCCCTTCGGCGCCGTGCATCGTCGTCGTGATGCGCTCGGCGAGCACTTTCTGCGCCTCGCGCTTCTCCGGCTCCTTGGCGTGCTCGTGTACTAGGTCGCGGATTTCATCCACGTCCATGAACGTGAAGCTCTTGAGCAGCTGCTCCACGTCGCGGTCGTCCGAGCGCAGGAAGTACTGGTAGAAGTCAAACTGTGGAGAGAGACACATACAAGGTGAGCGTGACAATTTTAGGCAACATGGAAACTGGAGTCATTTCTGGTTGGATGACTCACCACTGACGTCTTCTCGGCGTCCAGCCAAATGGCGTTGCCAGCCGACTTGCCGTACTTCTCGCCCGAGGCGGTCGTCAGCAGCGGCAGCGTGACGCCAAACACGTCCTACAGAAGACACCAACACAGTGACCCAATGAGAATTGTGAAAGCCACCAGCACCAATGACAAACAGACCAGCAGCTATCTTGCTTACGTCGCCCGTGGTCTTGCGCACGAGTTCGCAGCCCGAGGCGATGTTGCCCCACTGGTCGCTGCCGCCGATCTGCGCGACGCAGTTCTTCGTCCGGTACAGGTGCAGAAAGTCGTACGCCTGTGGTGTGTGATGTGGATATGTGAAAGCTAGTTAAGATATAGCTTACGACACGGCGACAGTGGTTTCGATCAACGCACTCACCTGGAAGAGCTGGTAGGAGAACTCGAGAAAGCTGATGCCCTGGTCCGAGTCCATGCGCTTCTTCACGCTGTCGCGCGTCAGCATCGCATTCACGCGGAAGTGGCTGTGTACACGGCATCAAAGGCAGTAAGTATACCATGAGTCACACTTAGACACACGACTGCTTCATTTTTCCAGGCACCAAGAGCTCCACAGTACCTACCTGCCGATGTCGCGCATCCAGTCCACCGCCGACATCTTCGTGTGCCACTCGGCGTTGTTCACGATCACGGCGCCGGTCTTCGGGCAGTCGAAGTCCAGCACGGGCGAGAGCCCCTTGATGATCTGGCTCGCGTTGTGCGCCACTACGTCGTCCGTGAGCAGCACGCGCTCCTCCGACTTGCCGCTCGGGTCACCGATCATGCCCGTCGCACCGCCCACCTGCAAAACAATACACACACGTGTCCACACTATACGCGTTAGACAGTAGTTCATACATTCATGCACTGTGCGAATAAAACTACACAACCACCTACCAATAGAATCGGTCGCAGTCCAGCGCGCTGGAAGTGGCGCAGCGCGATGCCCTGCAGCAGGTTGCCCAGATGGAGCGAGTCCGCCGTCGGGTCGAAGCCGCAGTAGACGCCCACGGGACCAGCGCTCGGCGCGCTTGAGGACGACGCGCGCAGCAGCTTGTCGATGGCTGCGCCGGCGTCCTGGTGGGTCGTGGCCGCCAGCATCCCGCGCAGCCGCAGCGCTGCAAGTGCGGAGCTCATCTCGTCCTTCCTCTTGCTGTCTGAGTTTGACCGCTTTTGGATGTGATTGACATGCGTGTCCACAGATAACGCATTTATTTCAGGTACTTTCGCCTATCAAAATCACCCATTTACTGAAGGTATTCTCATCTGTTCTTGTGCAAGCTTGTTTCACTATCCGAATTGGTGCATTTTGTTTATGTGTGGTGTATTTTCGTGTGCTCTTTTAAAAGAAACTTTTGACATGCTCCTTGTATCCATATCTGACAGTTAGATTCCACATTTATATTAGTGTTGGCTAGGAATTTGTAGAATCAGGGCTGTTGATTTGTACTCGGAGCCTCTCATGGCATGGCCACTGGTATGACCGTCTCAATCCCAATTGACATTGCTGATGCTATGGCAAGGATCATGGAGAAGACTGCTGGTCACTGAGATAGACGCCAGAACTCTTGTGGGGTTTACGGTCAGGTATTCATTTCATTGTGTCGAGCTCGCATGCTGCTCCAGGATCCCAATTCCCAATCGTCCTCTCTGTTAACCAGTTTGCTTCCTCTACAGTAGGCGCCGGACTTCTAATGTGCGCTTCAGGAACGCGAGCTGCCAGACTGAGAGCACGATGAGCACCGCGGCTTCGAGGCACGTCCACCACATGATGCGGCTGTGCGTGCTCGTGATCACTACGACAACACATCGTCAGTCAGTCAGTCAGTCAGTCGTTAGAGATCTCATCCTATTTATCCATATACGCATAATCGAATCCATGGTTACCTTGCAGATGGTACTGCTTGATCGCCTTCATGTACGACTGCGTGTCCTTCACTGTGTCCAGGTTCACCGACAGCTCGTATACCAGATCCTCCATCTCCTGCACTTGCTCTGCGCATTCAGAATACACACAATTAGCATTAGCATTAGCAAATCCACATTCGCCATTTATACCATACGCACACATCAAACACCGTGCTAATACGTACTGATCTTGGTCGCGTCCGCGTTCGAGAGCACCTCGTGGCTCGGGTCGTCCGCGTGGAAGGAAAAGCCCACGACGACGTCGCCCACGGACTCGACCTCGTTCTGGAAGCAGACGGTGTGCACGCCGGCGCCGTCGCCGATGGGGGCCACGTAGCGCCCCGACGGGGCCGTCTGGTCGAAGATGTTGCCGCCCTTGCCGTCCGTGAGCTGCGCGCGGAACGCCCCCGCCACGCCGTGCAGCACCTCGTAGTTGAGCGAGATGCCGTGCTTGAAGCCCTGCGCGTCGACCGAGAAGCACTCGGAGGACGCCTTATGCACCGTCGTCTGGATCGCGCTGGTCATCTGCAGCAGAAGAGTCACCACGAGCAGCGCCATGAGCGGTAAACGCGGCGGCGCGCTAGCGGGTCTCATCACGGTCGTCACCCTCTTCTTGATCGCTCTTCTTGATCGCTCTTGTGACTGACTTTTGTTGGTAAAGATGCAAATGAGCGCTGAGCTAGGTGGACCACATGGATACCAACCAAATCACCTACTTGTAGTAAAATTACATTGTAAAAGAAAACAACTTGAATGTTACATGCAAAGATACTTTCTTTATTGTATACTAGTATTTCTAACCTAAATACTCAATATTACGGGTCAAATCCCCAAACTTCCATGTCACATTCTGGCTCCATCTCTTCCCCGCATTCCCGATCCTGACAGGCAAAAGCAGAGCTTCCGAGCCAAATACCAGAGCAAAGCGCACCAGCAGGCAAGAAACAAAGGATGCAGGAGGTGCGCCGCCAGCTGGACCAGCTCTTCGCGTGCCACGCGGCGTTCGCGATCCTCTCGGGCGTCTTCTGCTTCTTCACACCCCACTCGCTGCTCTCGCCCATCCTCGGCGACGCCAACAACACGCACTTTGCACACGAGTTTGTGCGGCTCTACGGTGAGCAAGCCAGCAGCCCAAATGAGCTCTACGACGCCTTATTATATATACTGCTATCACTAACGTATTTACCTATCGATGTGTGTCGCTGAACGGTAGGCGCGCTGACACTGGCGCAGGGCTGGCTCGTGTGGCGCACGCGCCTCGTGAGCGACGCGCTCATCCGCCGCACGTTCTGCCAGGCGTACTGCATCTGCTTCTTGCTGCAGGCGACGGCGCTGCTGCGCGCGCAGCTCTCGGCGCCCGAGAGCCACTCGAGCCTCCACTGGCTCAACATCCTGCTGCTGGGCGGGCTCGGCGCGGCCTACAGCTACTTCCTCGTGTTCAAGACCATCAAGGCGTTCGAGCTGCCCGGCGGCGGCGGCTTTGGCAAGGGACAGGTGTAGAAGAAGACGTTGGGTGAGTGTGCGAAGAGCTCTTTTAAAAAAAATGGGAGGGCAAAGAAGCGTCGTTGAGTATCGTAGTGATATTTCGTATTGTGTAACCATCTATTGCTGCATCCATCGGCGAGCGACCTACTTGCTTACTTCCTAGCAGCGTCTTAGAGCATAATCGGATCCTCCGCGCTCCCGTTGGTGTCACTCGCCGTCTCCGTCTGCTGTTGCGCTTGGGATTCTGTATTGGTAAACGGCGCTTCCTGCTTGGCTCGCGACGGAGTGTCAGCAGTATTCGCAGAGGATGGAGCGTCGGTGGCCGATACTGACGCAGCAGCAGGGACAGGTGTAGCAGCAGCGACAGGAGAAGAAGAGGACGTCACCAGCACCGGCGTGATCTTGCGCTTCTTCCGTACCTGCAGCGTGTTGACGCCACCCGCGACAGACGATGGCAGTTGCTGTTGAGCAGGTTGGGCACCAGCAGCAGCGGCAGCAACTACAGAACCAGCCGCCTCGGACGCCTTCACGTCCGCTTTCTTGCGCACCGCGGGTGTCGACAACTTTATTTTCTTCTTCACAGCGCTGCCGCCGTTCACATCGTCAGCGCTCGCCTGCTGTGCCTGCGCTGCCTTGTGCTTCTTGGCTCTCGCGAGCTTCGGCGTCGCGAACATGGTGCGCATCTTCTGCTGGTTCATCACCACGTGGTCCGTTTTTGAGACCGAAGTACCGAAGAAGCCCTCCTGGAACTTGATGAACGAGAGGTATCCGTCCATGGACGAGATGCTCAACAGCTGCCCGTCGCGCGACCAGCTCACGTCCGTCAAGTCGGCGTAGTGGAGGTCCTTCAGCGTGCAGAGCGGGTGCGCTTGCTGTGATACGGCAGAGATAAAAGGGTTAACAACGTGTGATAGACAGAGAGCTACGCAATAGTAGTAGATGGTAGATGGCGTACCTGGGTGTCGTAGATGACCACGGTGTTGAGCGTGATAACTGCGAAGATCGAGCGGTGCGGCGTCTGGAAGAAGTTGCGCACTGGCTGCTGCTTGGGATCAGCATCATCATTACCATCGGCTGCTGCTGGACGTCTGAGTTCGTACAGCAGAGGGCTGCAGCGCACGCCCAGCGACGCCTTCTCTTGACCGGGAAGATGCAGCGTCGGCTCGCCCAGGTTGCCTCGTGCGAACGCGTACACTGTGTTGACGGGCGACGCGGACTCGGTCGAGCGGAAGATACCCGTGGGGGCGAGGAAGTAGTTGCCGTCGGGCGTCCATGTCGGTCTTCGCGCAAAGGCGGGGCACGTGTCGTCGAGAAACATTCGGTGCTTTGGCGCAGCCGCTGCGCGCGCCGCAGAGTCCTCTGTGCTGGTCGCAGTCGTTGCGGTTTCGCCAGAGTTCGGCTGCTTGGGTTCTGTGCCGGCTGCTGCTGTTTTGAGCCTTTCATCAGGCTTGGTGTCTGCATTTTCATTCTCTGGTTGGGTGGTAGTGGACGCTGTGGTACCATCAGTCTTCGACTTGGGGACTGGGAACTCGCGCGTCTTAATGGTCTGGACGCACACGCACTTCTTTGGGACTTTCTTGGAGCTCAAGCGGCTCACTGGGTCGAAGCCATTGAGCGAGTACACGCGGCAGGAGCGGTCGTTGCCCTCCGTTACCAGGTATTCATTGAGCGGATCCCACGCCACGCCCTGCACGTACTGCGTGTGGTCCTTCCGCCGCTCCTCCACCTCGCCCTTCTCCGCATTCCAGATCACCGACGTGTTGTCGACCGAGGTCGAGCACAGGAACGCCGAGTCGGGCGACCACGCGAGGTCTGTGATGTCGCCCTTATGGCCACACGCCAGCAGCGTGCGCGCCACATCGCTGAACGACGTGATCTTGTCCCACGCCCAGTCCTCCGCGGCAGTCTTTGGCTTTGTCCACAAGATGATCGTCGAGTCATCGCTGGCGGATGCGAGGAACTCGCCATTCGGCGAGAAGCGCACACAGTTGACGCTGCGGTCGTGGCCCGAGAGCGAGAACACGAACTCGAGCCCCGTGTGGTCCTTGAGGTCGTCGCTCACGCGCCACAGCTTGATCTCCTTGTCAGCTCCGCCTGTCGCCAGGATGGTCGGCTGGTGCGGCGAGGCGGCTGACGCGTTAGTGTCCTGTTCCTGTTCCTGCTGTTTGCTGTTTGGGTGCAAGAAGTCGATCGACAGCACGGCTTCGTTGAGACCTGTGGGGCCGCAGTGCCATCGGATCTCGGGCGTCAGTGCGACCAGCGGCGCGTTCTCAACAACTGGGACAGCAGCATCAACAGGGGGTTTGGCAGCATCAGCAGCTGCAACTTCAGCAGGCTCGGCAATAAGATTCGTCACAGCAGCAGCAGCAGCAGCAGAGTTTGTAGTCTCAGCAACATCGGTCACTGGCACATCCACCACAGCAGCAGCAGCAACAGCGACAGCGGCATCAGGGGCGACACTGTCCACGACCATCGCGCTCGCCTTCTCGTCCGCCATCTCACACTTTTTTGATCTCTGTCGAATTGGCGCGCGGCAGTTTTCTTCCCGCCAAAATGGATGCGTATACTGTACCTATCATCAAAAATGCGAAATCGTACTTTACTGCAACCCGGTCCAAATTAGGTGATGGCAGCTCACCACGTTTTTGAGCCAATTTGATGATGGATGTGCCGGGCTTTTGAAGAAAAACCGGAGCCAACTGGAGACATGCGGCGTAATCGCAATTAAGATCACAGGCGCCGTCAACTGCCCGCCCTTTCATTCACCACCACAGGCAGGCGGCTGGCACAGTCCGGTGGCCCAGCCATTCATCAATCCTCCACACAAGACCCATACAAGCTCAAACCAATCGCAACCTCCAGCCAACAGTCACGATGGAGAGCAGCTGGACGAGCCTGCTGACCACGCACTTCAACGCCACCAAGGCGCACCCCGTGTCGTCCTTCGACCCGTCGGGCTTCGTCATTATCGCGTCGGCGCTGTTGCTGCTCGTCGGCGCGGTCGTGGGCAGCGTGCGGTGGCTCTTCTCGAGCGACGGCCGCCTGCTGCGCGACCAGATGGAAAAGAACCTGCAGGAGATGCAGGACTACATGGACGAGCAGCGCAAGCAGGTGGAGGAGAACCTCGAGTCCTTCAAGGAGCAGGCCGGCCGCCAGGGCTTCATCGCCGAGATGCTCAGCTTCGCGTACCTCTCGCGCCTCGCGTTCTCGATCGTCGCCATGGTGATCACGTCCTACCTTAACGCGCTCGCCGCCGTCGTGGCAGGGTACGTAATGATGTACTTGTATGAGCTTCTATGTGGCTGCATACTTACTGACTTGCGCTGCGTATGCTTTGTCTGGCTGCTCCAGCTGGAGAACGCCGAATGTGACCATCCTGACGCTCACGAAGGAGGACTCGGGCGAGAAGACGCTCCCGGACCTCGGCCACGACTTCTTCAAATACGTCGCCACGCGCATCTACGGCAGCTTCGTGATCAAGTACTTCCACCTGCCCGACCAGTTCCTCGCCGCGGTGGCTGCGATGGTGGTCATCATGCTCTTCTTCCACCCTCGGGTACGTTTATTGCTTAAGCGGACTATTTAAATGCTGCAAGGCGCTCATCCGTGCGATTGTCTCTGTGTCACAACTAGCGCCTGCTGATCCTGCGCCGCATCTGCTCCATCTTCGCGTGCATCAATCTCATGCGCGCGATCTGCGTGGCCGCCACGTCGCTCCCAGACGCGAGTCCCATGTGCATCGCGCAGTTCGAATCTGAGGACGGACTCTACAAGGCGATGCCGATCTTCCCAAAGTACGTTTATGCGTGAGGCAAACGCAACTGGAGGACAGACTACATGAGTTCTAACGCTTACTTGCTTGTTTTTGATGTCTTGTAGGGCGTTCGCACGCGCGTTCAAAGTGCTGCTGCGTCCATCGGAGCATATCACGTGCGGCGACATGGTGTTCAGCGGCCACACGGTGTTCTTCATGCTCTGCGCCATGACGGTCAAATGGGTACGGGCAGCTCACCTTCTCATTGAGTACCATGGCTGCTGGTTTTGCTGATCTAACGTATCCCATCCAAAATGTGTGTATTCACAGTACTGCGTGCGATCGGAGCTCGACACGTCGTTCACGCGCCGCTACCCGTACGTGCTCTGGATGGTGCGCTACACCGTGTACTCGGGTGTGGGGCTCGGCATATTCATGATCATCGGCACGCGCCTGCACTACACGCTGGACGTGCTCATCGCCATCTACGTGACCACGCAGGTGTGGTTCATGTACCACTGGCTGCTGTCCAACCCGCGCAAGAGCATGCGCGTGCTCAACTGGCTTGAGCACGACGAGGTGCGCTTCATCGACTCGGACGCGTACCGCCAGGCGCGCCGCTCGTTCCGCCTGAAGAAGAACGCGCTGCTGCCAGGCGCCAAAACCGAGTGAGCGAGCATTCCTTGCTTAGATGCGCTGACGTCATTAGGAATGACGAGATCCAAACCGAGTGTAGCCATGTCAATAGAGCACCGAATGTTTTCTGCAACGTATGTTTTTTGTTTGGGTCGTCATTTGTGGCGTGTGGCAGCAGTGCTTTGGTGGTGTAAATGCTTTTGTTCAGCCACCGACCAGCGAGCAGCTACACAACTGTACACAACCACACACCCAGCCAGATCGTGTGTGCGGTTGTGTACAGTTGTGTCGCGTATGATGATAAGGAGCCACGCGTTCTGACGTCATGATTATTGATCGATACAAGCAGCATGTATCAATCTCTTGTGAGTATGGGCATGTATGCAATGGACACGCTGTCTGTATGGGCATGGGTGTGTTCTCTCGCGGGTTTGCTGTTAACTCTCTCGCACTTGCTGTTCTTTCCTGAGAACAAATCCATCATCAGCGCCATCATCAGCGCCATCATCTCTTGAGCCTCTGTTGATTCGCCCATAGTGTACCGATACAGCAAGTGGTACAGCAAGTGGTACACACAGTGTACAGTGTATCTGAAACCAACTTTCTGCTGTTGTTTCTGCCCAAAGCCCAAGAGCGCAAAGCGCAAACCGACCCGCCGCCCCCACATCCAGCACACGGCGTCACGACCGCATCACCAGCGTCTGCCTATTGCCACACAGCATGGAGAGCTGGACGGACTACTTCACGTCGCACTTCTACGCGATCAAGATGCGGCCCGTGTCGGCCTTCGACCCGTCGGGCTTCATGATCGTCATCTCGGCGCTGCTGCTGCTCTTCGGCGTGATCCTCGCGAGCGCGCGCACGCTGCTGGCGAGCCACGGCAGCCTGCTGCGCTCGCGCGTGACGCGCAACCTGCAGGAGATGACGGACTACGTGAACGACCAGCGCAAGCAGGTGGGTGAGAACCTGCAGTCGCTCAAGGGCCAGGCCATCGCGCACTCGGGCCGCCAGGGCTTCATCGCCGAGATGCTCAGCGTCGCCTACCTCTCGCGCTTCGCCTTCTCGCTCACGATCTTCGCCATCGCATCCTATCTCAACGCGCTCGCTGCGGTTATCGCTGGGTATGTATACGCAGTAGAGTGTGTGCCTATTGTACGTCTATGAGGGGTGACTGATCTGTCGTATGCTTATACTGTTGTTGCCATATTGTATTGCATTGCCAGCTGGCGAACGCCGAACGTGGTGATCCTGGACCTGAACAAGCAGGACACGGGCGTGAAGACGCTGCCGGACCTTGGCCACGACCTCTTCAAGTACGTCATGACCAAGATCTACGGCCAGACGACCTACATCGAGTGGTTCGACTTGCCGGACGAGTTCCTCGCGGCTGTCGGCACGTGCGTCGGCATCCTGCTCATCCTGCATCCGCGCGTACGTTTGTCTTTTGTGCACATTGGTGCGTCGTTAAGCAAGCGAGGTTGGTTGGCCTAACAAGCGCTTTTGTACTATGCATCTCATGCAGCGCCTGCTGATCCTGCGCCGCTTCTGCGCGATCTTCGCGTGTATCAACATGATGCGCGCGTTCTGCGTGGCCGTGACGTCGCTGCCGGACGCCAGCCCCATGTGCATCTCGCAGTTCGACTCGGAGCGCCGCGGACTCTACAAGTCACTGCCGATCTTCCCAAAGTGCGTTCTCGGTCGCTCTCTATTACCATTCGGTTTTGCGTTGCAATTGGCTCATGACTGATTGCTATCATTGTCTGTACGTGTTGCGCGTGTGCAACAGAGCGTTTGACCGCGCGTGGAAGGTTCTGGTGCGTCCGTCGCAGCACATCACGTGCGGCGACATGGTGTTCAGCGGCCACACGGTCTTCTTCATGCTCTGCGCCATGACGGTCAAGACGGTGCGTCCCTTGTGTTGCTCGTCGTACTGATCCACGCCAGTCTCCTATCATCAAATCATGTGCGTACACTGACTGACATTGTACATCGTGGATTTGAACGTGTGTAGTACTGCGTCAAGTCGGAGCTGAACACACCGTTCACGCGCCGCTACCCGTACGTGCTCTGGATGGTGCGCTACTACGTGTACACGGGCGTGGCGTTCGGCGTGTTCGCAATCGTGGGCACGCGCCTGCACTACACGCTGGACGTGCTCATCGCCGTGTACATCACGGCGCAGGTCTGGGCCACGTACCACTGGCTCTGCGCGCACCCGAAGAGCAGCTTCCAGGTGCTCAACTGGCTCGAGCACGAAGAGGTGCACTTTATCGACCTGGACGCCTACCGGAAGGCGCGCCGCTCGTTCACCAACACGTCCGAGACCGAGTCCTTTGGCGACAAGGACGACTAACGTGCGACTGGCAATGCGATAGAGCGTAGGTAGGTAGGTAGGGAAGACTGTAGATACAAAAAAGGTTGAAATTGGTCGAATCAACCGATAGAAATGAGGAGGGAGGTAGAGAGCTTTAGATCCATACATAAGCAGAGAACCAATCATACACGCAGGCATCACCGCGACTTCTTGGTCTCTTCCGGTGCGTCCTCAGGGCCACCGAGCGCCTGCTTGGCCTGGTGCAGCTTCGCGAGCAGGTGGTCCTTCATCGCGGGCCACTCGCTGTTGATCGCGGCGAACACGACCGAGTCGCGGTTGCAGCTCTTGACGATCATGTGCTTGCGCAGCACGCCCTCGAACGTGAAGCCGAGCGAGTGCGCCGCCCGCCGCGCGCGCACGTTGTGGCCGTCGCAGCGCCACTCGACGCGCCGGTAGCCGATGGCTTCAAACAGGTGCGCGAGCAGCAGCAGCACGCTCTCCAGGAGCACGGCGCTGCCCTGGAACGCCGGCGCGAGCCAGAGCGAGTCGATCTGCACGCGCAGGTTTCGCGGCGAGTGGTCGTTCAGTGTGAACATGCCGAGTAGGTCATTGCTTGTCGGGTGTGTCTACATAGTGTGGACAGAGCAGTTGAACAAATAGTACAAGTGAGACGGAGGACACTCAGGTGGACAATTTAGAGATAGACAGATTGGACAAACTGGACGCACCAGCACGTAGTGGCGAGCGTCCACCACTTGCTGGTCGCAGTAGTGCGCTCGGAAGTCGCTCGCACTGGCGAACGGCCCGTGCGCGAGGTACTTCCAGATCATCTCGTCCGCGTCAAACTTGAGCTCGCGATAGATGCCGCTCCTGTCATCATTCCCATCACCATCACCATTGCATATAGTTAGTGAGCAGGCATGCGTATCAATCATCTTCATCATCAATCAGTACCTAAGCGCAGCATACACACGCAACGTACTGCGGCTCGCCACTGGAGACCCGGAAGAGCGTCTCCACATCCCCGCCGTCCGCTTTAAAGTCCCGAATGCGCACAAAGTCGCCCGAGAGCGACGCCCCGCCACCGAGCGGCGCGGGCGTGATCCCCATCGCGCGCGCCTTGTCCAGCAGCGCGTCGTAGAGCAGCGGCTTGAGCTCGCCCAGCGCCGCCGGCATGCCCGCCGCCTCGCTGCGCATGCGGTCGAAGGAGCCGCCGTGCTGCAGCAGGTAGAACACCGCGACGATCGTGGTCACGAACACGCTCGCGCCCGCCGCGATCCCCCAGAGCACCACCGGCGCCAGCATCTATCTGTCGATCTGTATCAAATGGCAATGTGTTCTCAAAAAGATTGGGAAAAAATGGGAACTAGTTTCAATTTTGGCCAATCCGCGTCGCGCAATAGTTTGGTATCAAATAATGGGCCAATCATCAAACGAACACTCTTGGCCTGAAAGGCTCATTTGGTGCATCGCCAAGCGACCAAGCGACCAGCTCAAGTGAAGATGAACGGAGTCGGCGCGCCGTCGCAGTCCAAGCGGCCGCCGGAGAAAGGCTCGTTCCCGCTCGACCACTACGGCGAGTGCAAGCCCTTCATGAAGGTGCGTCCATAGGCTCAGTGTGGATGTTGCTATTGGGCTTCTGATACCAATGCTATTGGGCTAATGAGATATGTGACCGAGCAGGATTTCCTCGCGTGCATGAAGGAGCACCGCGGCAGCCACATCGACTGCAAGCACCTCTCCAAGTCCTATCTGCAGTGCCGCATGGACAAGTGCGTCTGTTGGCTTGTGTTGTGTTTGTGTCGTGCTTGTGTGTGCTTGTGATTTTGCTAACAAGCAATGAACAACTTGTTGTTGGACAGGGGACTGATGCAGGAGGAGGAGCTGGACAACCTGGGCTTCCATGAGGAAGGAATGAAGAAAGTGCGCAACAAGACCTTCGAAGGCCGGAAAGAAGGTATGCGATGCGATTATAGATTACGACTTGCGACTTGTGCTTGTTTGTTGTCTTGATTGTTTGCTGACTTGCGCATGTGTGTTTGTAGAGGAAGGCTTTGTCGCTGGACTCGGCATCAAGACGCCGCGATACAAAGAATAGCAACAAACAAGTACAAACAAGACGCAAGGCGCAAGTCAATCGCAAGAAACAAACAACTCTCCACTGTAGACGCACAACAGGTTGTTGTCTCTGTTATCCGATTCTTGTCAAGAATCGGCTCACTTTCATTGCCATGTCAAAAATGACGATGGCCACTCATTTCGAGCTCTAGAATGCGCATCTTGAGCCGTCCGATCTCGCTCGCCGCGTCACGCGCGTTCGCCGTCAGCTGCTCTTCCAGCACACGCACGCGCACAGCCCACAGCGCGTCGTTGCAGCTACTCTCCCCGTCCTCCTGTGGGGAATGAGCTGGTGGAGGAGGTAACTTGCCTGGTGCAGCAGAGCTGGTGGCGTTATTGCTCGTGATGTTACCGCCATGCGACGGTGATGGAGCTGCGCGCTGTGCGAGCTCCTCGGTGGCCTCGAGACTCACGGCGTCTTCGAACTGGCGAATCACCTTCTCCTGCAGCCGCACAGCTCTCTGTCAAAGCAAGGTACGAAGGACAAAAGAGCGTCAGATGACCTATATTCTGTATTTGCAAGTCCAAAGAGTGAGATGCAAATTCACTTTGAGCTCCGTGACGTGCTGCTTCTCTCGCTGCAGTCGCTGCACCTGCGCGGCCTGCACCAGATGCGCCTGTTCCAGCTCCGCGTGGCGCGTTTCCAGGTCCTGGTAGAGCTCCAGAGCGCGCTTAGCGGCGTCCAACTCTGCTTTCGTCTCCTGGTGCTGGCGCTCCAGGTCCTTGTACTTGGTGAGCACCAGCGTAAGCTGCTGGTGCACTCTGCTGTCCGCAGCGCCGCTACTGTAGGAAGGTGCTGCTGCTGAGACCATGAGCTGCTCCATTTGGAGCTGCTCACGAGAAGACACTTTCTCCAGCTCCGCTTTCATTTCCTCCACGCGCTGGTCCTTCAGTCGGAGCTCACGCTGTGGTACCAACAACACACAGAGAAGTACACACAGCGTAAGGACATGAGCAGCTAGTTTGGTACCAACTTGCGCTGTGCAAAATGCGTACCCGCAGCGCCACAAGCTCTTTTCCGCAGGTCTGCACAGCCTTGAGACGCGCGTCCAGCTCTGTCTGCAACTAAAGTGTCAAACCAGACACGCAGCACACACAAGAGAGAGTTAGTTTGAGGCCATTTCACAGTTGACATTGTGCTACAAGTCCAAATAACAGACGTACGCGCTCGATTTGCTGCCGTTGTGCTGCTGACTCTGCTTGTAGATGCGTGACCTGGGAAATTAAGAGCGCGCTCATCTCTGCGTTGAGTCCGCCAGGTCCATTGGTATTAGTGATACCATTGGCATTGGTACCAGGTACTCCGTCCTGTTTCCTCGTTGCTTCGCTTGCAGAAGACGAAGACGCTAGAAAGCCCGCCAATACGCTGCTGAGCCCGCCTTCGTCGCAGAATGAGGACACGGGGTAGCGGTTGAGGCCGCGCAGCAGCGCCCCCATCCACGCGAGACCCAGCAGCGCGTGCTGCTTGCGGATGCTGCGGTTCGAGCTCACGACGCGTCTCGACGGCGTGTCGCGCAGGAAGTTGCCCCACGCAGCAGCGCTCCACCAGCGCACAGAAACGTGCAAGTGGCCCAGGAGAACTCGGTCGTGGCTGGACGCAGCGCCATCGAGTTGAGCCACCGAGTAGATCGGCATTGGAGGGTTCAGTGCAACGCTCGTGCCGTTCCTGCCAGAGAGTAGAAACTGGTTGAGCGGAATTGAAGCTGCGCCGATGCGAATCTGTTGCTGCACATTCGAAGTGTCGTAGAGCGCGATCTCCATCGCTCGAGACTCGATGCTGCTGTTGCCAGCAGACCTACCAGCATCTTGAAGCTCAAACACGAGTGGGAAGTGCCACGGAAAGCTCTCACCAGTAGCAGGCATCGTGCTACTGCTGCTGTGCTTGAGGACAGAAGATGGCGTGAGACCGCCACTACTCAGCGCATCTTGCGCTGGACTCTGGTTCTGGTCTGGAACAACTGTGAACAGCTGCGTCAGATCGTGCTTCAGCCCACCCGAAGGAGAGATGGCGAGTCCGAGCGCGAGGGAGTTTGGCTGTGGTCTTCCTGCTTGTTCCTTCTCTTCTTCGCCAAGACCATCTGCGGCTGCTGCTACCGTCGCTCCCAGGGGGACAAAACGCTGGACGAGCACCTCCAGTCGATCTGCTGCCTGCGACGAAAAGTTGAAGCAGTCCCGAGTTGTCTCCCTCAGCGAGACATAGATCTTTGGTGTCACTGCGCGCATAGACGAGCCTGGGAACTGTAGAGCAAGGCGCACCTGGTGGACGTGGCACTGCAGTGACGCCAGTGGGACGACCGCCGCCGCGAGCAGAAAGTCCTCCTGCTGGCTCGGTCCGCGCTGCACGAGCTCCAGTTTTAAGGAGAAGGACGATGACGAAGCGCCTTCATGCTGCTCTCGCCACTCGAACGGCAGCGTCAGAGCGAGCAGCTCATTCCACGCAGGCGCGTTGCTGTTTTCCACCACGCGCGTCGCTGTGAAGGGCGAGTAGCGCTGCACGTAGAGCGTCGCGCCACCGCCCTCGCTGCTACTACTGGAGGAGAAGACGCTATTGAGGTTGAGACACTCGACGCGCTGCGCCTCGGGCGCAAAGTCGCCGACGCTGACCACCACGAAGGAGCTGATCGCTGCAATTTCACCCTCGCCACCACCATCATGAGCCAATGCGTCCAGGTGCTCGCCGTGGTGCATGTGCACAGTCAGGAGGTTGCCGCTGCGCGCCGCGGACGCCGTGAAGGGGCTGGTTGAAAGAGTTGAGAGCCACACACACAAGTCAGACTGGCTCATACAAAAGTAGGACTTGGGCAGCAAACAACATGGCTACATTTGGGAGGATCTCTCCGTACTTACCGCGTGGCATCGCTTCTGCTGGCACCAGAGGCGGAGGTGACGGTCGCGTGGATCCAGGGCGAGTCATATCGTGGCGGGACGCTCTGCGGCAGCGAGGACATGCATGCCGCTTGTCAGGAGCGATGGGACGCGCCAGCGCTGATGTTAGTGAGAGCAGCGAGCGGCTCATGAGCCACCAGCGAGTCTCCGAAAGGTCGTCTACAAAAGCCTCAAAGGGCCGCCTGCCAATGCGTTCTCTGGTTGGATGGCTCGCTTACCAGACACGGTCCTGCCTCCTGCCCCATATAATTATCCACTCGAATGGCGTCGTATGATGCGATCGGGCTGTCGGTGCTGAGCCCCGTGGCGTCACCGCGCGCGAGAGAGAGCGAGTACTACTACACGCTTGTGTTCCCCAACACCAGGGCACTCGCAGATAATGAGCGCTCATCGGCATCGTATCCACATCCATTTACAAAGAGTAGCAGCGACAGCGACACACAGCGCATCAGCTTCCAGGACGCCGTGCAGCTGCTGCGCTCCGTCACGTCGGGCGGCAAGGAGCGCGAGAAGCGGGCGATCGACGAGTTCCGGCGCGCGTGGGTGCGCAAGTTCCGGTCCACGTGGCCGCAGCCGCAGGACACGATCCCGTTCCTCTACTTCCAGGAGCTGCTGCGCGAGGTGATCATCCAGCGGTTCGACGCGATCCCGGGGCTCTTCTTCAAGACCACGGTCTCGGCGGACGAGCGCCTGCTGCTGCTGAGCTTCCGGCCGTCGAGGACGCTGCTGGGGGCCATGGCCGACAAGCTGCAGTTCAAAGTGGCGGTCATGGCCGAGATCGACCCCGGTGAGGCCTACTGGGCCGCAGACCCGGCGCGCAGCCAGCGCGAGAGCGTCCAGTGGGCCAAGCCCGAGGTGCAGGAGGAGCTCTACCGCATGTTCCTCGCGGGCAAGATCCCCATGGACGAGGCGCAGCTCTTCGAGGACCCGCGCGAGAACGAGAGCGTGGCCATGTGGTCGCGCCGTATCCACGCGCTCAAGCGGTTCTCGGACCCGCACGTCACCGAGCTGCTGCTGTTGTCGTCCTCGCGCCACAAGCCGTCGGTAGGGACCATCAGCACGATGCACCTGCCGTTCAAGAACCGCGCGGCGCTGCAGTACCTCTACCGGCAGATCGACAGCAAAGCGTCCTCCTCGGCGTCCTCCTCCGGTTTGCCCTTTCGCGTGGTGGACAAGATCCGGCTGACCAAGGCGATTGTGGACGCCGAGTTCGACTGCGACGCGCTCGTGGAGCAGCGCGTGCTCGCGCACACCCACCATACGGACGCCGTGGACACGTCCGTGGACGTGCTGCGCGTGCAGTGGGGCAGTCTGCTCAGTCCGCTGCGCATGTACCACCAGAAGCTCGCTGGCCTCGCGCAGCTGCTCTACCTGCAGCCGACGCTGCACGTGCGCAACTACTTTGGTGAAGAAATCGCGCTCTGTACGTGGCGTGCGCTTGTTTGTTTGATTGTTTGTTTGTGTTGGTTGGTTGAGCACTTGCTGACATTGTTTGTGTTGTGTGTTGACCTGTTTGTTTGCTTGCTTGTTGTCAACAACAACAGACTTTGCGTACACGTCGTTCTACACGCAGGCGCTGCAGCACTTGTGCGTTGCCGTGCTGCTGCTCGGTCTTCTCGAGTCCTGGAAGCTGTCGGCGCTTGCGGAATCCGAAGCCCAAGACGACAGTGACGACAGCAATGACAACCAAATCAACCGCGTCTCCGCGTGCTTCGCCGTGGGCTTCTGTCTGCTCAACTGCGCGTTCGTGCAGGTGTTTGCGCGCAAGTGGGCCGTGCAGCAGCGCGTGCTCGCGTGCGAGTGGGGCGTGAGCGACCTCAAGAGCACGCTGCACACGCGGCCGCAGTTCCGCGGACAGATGGAGCGTAGCCCCATCAACTTGCGTCTCGAGCCGCACTACCCGCCCGCCAAGCGGTTTGTGAAGCGTATCACCTCGTATTTGTTTCTCGTGGCGCTCAGTGGCGCGATCCTGTTTGGCTACTACACGCTGCTCACGTCCCAGAGCTTCAACTTGTCGCTTCGAGGGTCGCAGGCGAGTCTCCAGGGCTCCAACTTGCTGCTCGCGGTGATCACAAAGTGCGTCAGCGTCCCGTTGGCTCACGTGAGCAAGCGGCTGAACGACTGGGAGAACTACAAGACCCAAGTGGACTACGACGCCAACCTCACGCTCAAATGTGAGTCACTTGCTTGTTTGTTGTTGTTAGCTTGCTCACTCGCTTGTCGTACATTGTTGCCTACTTGTAAACAGTTGCGCTGCTGCAGACTGCGAATGGCTTTGGGATGCTCTGGTACATGGCGTTCCTCCGCCCGTTTCTCTCTCTGGACGCCTGCAACGAGGCGCGACTGCAGCTCTCGTGTCGCGAGCAGGCCGCGGGGCTGCTGCTGCTGATGCTCGCGTTGGACCTCGCGCTCACGCTCTGGGAGCTGCGCTCGCCGCTCTACGGACTGCTCTTTGCGGGGATCCACAACAAAATCCGACGGTTTCTCCGCCAAAAGTGTCTCTTTCGGGAGGACAAACGGAGGACACTTTTGAGGACAACAACAACTAGGGATTCGTCCCGACAAGCGCTGTTAACGAACAAGAGGACACCTTCGAATGCGCATGTGGACACACCGACAGCTGGTGAGGACAATAGGGAGGACGATGAGGACGACGACGACGACGAGTGTCCACTTGAAGCGGAACTTGCACTCGATCCCTACGAGGGCGTCATGTTCGACTACGCGCAGGTGATCGTGAACTTTGGCTTCGTGACGTGGTTCGCAGCGCTCAACCCGGCGTCGTGCTTCATCGCCTGGGGCATCGCCGTGCTGCAGCTCCGCATCGACACGTTCAAGCTGAGCAACCTGACGCAGCGGCCGTTCCCGACGCAGAAGAACAGCATCGGCAGCTGGCTGCTCTACCTGCGCTTCCTCAGTCTCGGCAGCCTGCTGCACAACGCCGCGATCGCGTGGATGCTCTGGATGGAGAGTCTTTCGCCCAAGGACAAGCGCATCGCGCATCCGCACGACCTGCTCGTGTTGAAAGCGAGTGAGACCAGCAGTGCAGCGCGCTTGCTCGTGAGCGAGACCGAGGCGCTCGTGATCTTCTCCGTCTTCGCGCTCGTCTGGTTCGTCTCGGGGCTGCACGACCAGCAAGATCGCGCAAACGCGAAGCTCCTGCACCGCGTGTCGCAGAAGCAGCGCTTCCTCGAGAACAAGTATCTGAAGAACATCGACCGCATCTCGGACGCGATTAGGGACTCGCTCCCATCTGGACGCATCTTTCTCAACGGCGTGCATCGGTACATCGTCACAGGCAACAAGGCGGAGGAGGACGCCGCTGAGGAGATCTTCGACGAGCTCCGGCTGCGCCAGCTGCGCGTGCTGGACGTGGAGAAACGCATCGCCGAGCTCCGCGACGCGAGCGCCGAGGTGGGCGTGCTCTACGTCGAGGTCGTGAGCATCAACATCCTGCCGGTCATGGACGCGCTCACGAAAGCCGTCGACTCGTTCGTGCAGCTCAAGCTCAAGGGCGGCAGCAAGACCCAGGGCGAAGGTGACGACGACATTGTCACCAGTAAACCCACTGGCGAATCGAAGCCAAACAAGCCCAGAGTACGAGAGAACGCCGCCACGGCAAAGCCGTCCAACACGTCGGTCATGAAGAAGAACCGGTCGCCGCAGTGGCACGAAAAGTTCGAGTTCCCCATCGCGTCTCTGGACGACGCGCTGACGCTGAGCGTCTTCGACTGGGAGCTGCTGGGCAAGAACCGGCGCATCGGCCAGGCGGCGCTGCAGGTCTCGGACGTGGTCTCGCGCACGTTCGCCTCAATTGAGAGCGAGTCGCCGACCAACCGGCTGCACGCGCCAGGCGAGCGGAAGACCTCGGCGGCGGTGGATTCAGCGTCCGTCGTGCGACTCGCTTCACCGCCATTGTCATCTTCAGGCGAGACCAGCACGGTGGCTCGCGAGCGCGCATCGCTGATCGAGCTGGTCATGGGCAGCTTCGAGCTGCCGATCGAGATGCCCGAGGCGCTGCTCAGCACGATGCACGCGGACCTGGCGCGCCACGGCCACCCACGCATCCTGCTGCGCTGCGGTGTGCAGCTGAGAGAGCTGGGGGAGCTGCAGTACCAGCGCCGGCGCCTGCACAAGATGATCGAGAGCCTGAAACAGAGAGAGACGCAGTTCTTCCAATGGACGTAAGATTGAAAGAAACAAATAACTTAATGCTCACCAGAGACGACGACCAAAGAGGACCATTTCTACCTGGACCGTGTCGCGACCTGGCGAGATCTATTCTGCCACTTAGCTGCTCGCTCTGCCGGGGGATCGCTCCTGGGTTCTCGTTCTCTCTCACTCTTCATCTTGAACTCTCAAGACTTTCTCTTGGACTCTTGATCTCTTGACGACAGGATGGAGTGACTGGAAACCCGGAGCGCTCTCTCTCTTCTCAGCCTTGCCTTCTTCTTTTTCTTCACACAACTGTATACAAACTCACACAATGACGGACGCACGGACGCACTTGACAACACGGACACGCCTCCAACGACGACGACGACGACGAACACCTCCTCGGACGGACGGACGGCTCTCTTTCTTCTACCTATCGAATTCACGCACTATTCTTCTTCTCCTTCTTTCTCTCTTCCCACCATCAACACCTTCTCTCGCTTCGCTTCGCTTCACTAGCGAGACCAGGTGAAAGGCGGCGACAGCTGCGGCGCTGCTGGTGCGCACTGGTCGTGATGCTCCAGCCGCGCGATGCCGGACACGCGCGTGCTCGCGAGCGCGAACTTGGTGCTCCCTGCTGCGTACGCGGTCGCGTCGCTGATGTCCGAGCGCTTGTCCTCCGCCATGTACCGCGAGAGCGTGGCGTCGACCGCGCCGGTGCCGCCAGAGCGGTTGCTGCTGCGGATCTTCTTGCCCTGGGGCACGCGGCGCATGAGGTAGAGCATGCAGATCGCTGGAAAAATGTTGGGGATAAGGCTGTTGATCACCACGAACGGCGTGAACGCGATCTTGTTCTGGACGAGATAGGACAGCACGCGCGTGACGTCGGCCGACGCGATGATCGTTACGGTCAGCATCAGCTGGTAGAGCGACTTCTCGACGCTGCCGGCGGGCACTGTGCCCTTCGCCTGTAAGAGTCGCACACGCAGCCGCATGCCCTGGTAGAAGAGCAGAAGCCCGAACGTCAGCTGCACGCCGATGCCCATGTACGTCACAACGTCGCGCTTGGCCGTGAGCATGAAGTCATACTGGCCGTAGACGTCGTTCGGGTACGGCGACAGGATGATCGGCACGGCGATCGCCCAGACGAGCAGTAGCGAGTTGAGCGCGAGCACGATCGTGACCATGCGGCGGCGCGCGTCCGTGCGGCCGGCGGAGACCACCTCGGCCCAGCAGAATGCCAGGTACGACTTGCACGCGTTCTGGAGCAGCACGCCGTAGACGCGCATGATGTACGTGTAGACCCACTTCTGCGTCTCGGGCCAGAAGATCCAGGCGACCGGGTCCGGGATGTTCATCACGATCGACGCGAAGAGCACGAGGTGGAACACTTTCTTGCGCAGCCCGCTGCCGTAGCGGAAGTGGCGGTACGTCATCCAGAGCACGGCGCCCGCGAGCGCCGAGAAGAGCACGAGCGACAGCACGCCGTTGACCGCCAGCACCTGTAGCTGCTCGGGCGTGAACGCCTGGTCGTCCTCCTCGGTGGCCGAGCCGCCGTCGTCTGCGAGTCCGGAGCCGCTCGCGTCCAAATACAGGTCGTAGTCGGCGCTGCCGTCGCTCAGGAGCGCGTCGTCGCTGTTGGCGGCCGAGACCACGCCCGCATCGCTCGTGTCGCCTGTGCTACTGGAAGAAGAGAGCTGCAGTCGGCGGCGCAGCAGCATGAGGGTCGCGCGCGCAAACCCATCCATTCGCAGGTCGCTCGCTGCCTGTTCTCGATCGATGGCGCGAAGGCTCGTGGTGCTGCGGCTGCTGGTGCTGCGTCTGGTGTTGTCTGATGCGCGCTTTCTCGTTCTGTGTGCTGTCTGCTCGGCAGTATGGCGCGCGCGGGGGGAGTGGACTAATGCGCGGGAGCGTCCGCTCGCAAAAATCACAACCAGCAGCAGCAATTTGTGTGTGCAAGTGTTGCCTGTTGTGTGTTGTTTGTGTTGCTTGCTTGCTTTTTGTGATACAAAGCCAGCCAACCAGCTGAATCGCGCTGTCTTTCTTTCGGCCGGCCGGCCGATCCTCTACGAGGGCTAGGGTGGCAACACACGCTGCACGCAGATGAAGAATTGAAGTAGAAAAATGGAGCCAAAAGTGCGCTTTTGGCGAGAAGCGCGCGCTTGGGTCTCTTGTCTCAATCAAAAGAGCACATATTTCGGAGTGGGGCTGGTCACCAAAAGTGTACCTGACTCTTTTTTGTTCCATCTGCTGAATAGGGGTGGGGCTGCTTTCTGACTTTTTTTATTTATCTAAAAGCGTTTTTAACACAGTTAATGTCAATTTACGGTGTCTAATTCCTCCTAAAACCGCCAATACAATCACTATTGTTCGCCGCGACAAAAAAGAATGAACGCCGTATTTATTTTTGTCGCACCGTGAACAGTAGTGCGCCCCGCGACAAAAAGAATGAACGATGTAAACAGCGTTTTGACTTGGGGTTTGTATTGAGCGCACGAAAACAGGCGTTCATTCTTTTTGTCGCGGCAAACAACAGGGAATGGCTTTGAATTAAATTAAACAGCTCGCAATTCACGGTTTGTTTGCCAAACCGTGAATTGTCATTTTCGTACTTGTTCGCACAGCAACAGTAGTACAAAATCCGTCCGCTGGATGTTTCCACTCTTTCCCCTCTGGTTTGCCTTGTGTGTGTGTCTCTCTCTCTCTCTATCATGGCGTCCATCGCCGCATCACCAGGTTCGCCCTTCGTCTAAATGTGTATCTGCCTGTGTACATGGCGGACTGCACGCGGGCGTCTATTAACATGGAGCTCTTCGCTTGCGCGTCTTGAGACAAGGAAACTCATCTGTCTGTCGTTGTCATCCGCTTGATTGTGACTATGAATGCTAAACAGCGTTCTCGGAGCTAAGAAGCGATCGCGACATACGGCCGCCGAGAGCTTTGAGCTCTCGCGCAGCAAGCGCTGCCGCGGGCTCGAGGCGGCGCCGAGCGCCGAGGAAACCGCCGCGGCCGAGGTTGCCCAGGATGTGCCCAAGTACACCCAGCGCCACGTCGAGTTCTTTGAGCAGGCCAAGCAGGCGGAGATCTCTCGCATCAGGTGCATTTCCTCTCGTTGTGTTGGAGCGATGTGGTAGCTCGCGTATGTCTGATGTCGACTTGTCTGTTGGTTGGGTTGATTTGTGTGTGATCTGTAGATCCGAGTATGAGCAGTTCATCATGAAGAAAGAGGTCGAGTGCCAGAGCTGTCGCCGCGAGCTGCAGCAGCTCCACGAGGCGACACACGCGAAGGACAAGGACGTGGAGCGCCTGAACAGCGAGAACAAGCTGCTCAAGCGCGCGATCACGATCCAGAGCCAGCAGAAGGAGGAGTGCCAGCAGGAGAACATGATGCTGCGGAACCTGGCGTTGCAGTCGGCGGAGCACATCAAGCAACTCGAGCAGTCCAACTACGCGCTCAGCGTGCATCTGCAGACGAGCACGAGCACATCTTCCGGTCATTTCCAGCCGCCTGATGTTTTTAAAGAGAGAGGGAGCCATCCAGCCATTGTCTCGTCATCCCTCCCTCAGCGTCGTCATTCACCTTTATTCAAGTATTATATCCCCCCCCCCAAGACACACGCTGTCTGCCGCGCCGTCTCGTGTTTGACGTGTACTCGCTGACTCCAGAGGCGCATCTTCTCTACGAAGCCTCCAGTACGTGTAGCTCGCGCTTCTCGCTGGCACTCAAGAACATGAAGGACCCAGAAAGCAGAAGTAAAGCAAGGCGGCGCGGCGCCGGCTGCGGCTCCTGGAGGTGCGCAACCACGAGAAGCGCGTCGCGCAGCTGGTCACGCAGCGTTACCGCGACATTCTCAGACGCCTGCACGCGCACAAACTCCGCGGCGCGCAGCAGGCGCATCAGCTGCAACAAGAAGTTCTGCTTGGCGAGTTGTACGCCAGGTACCAGCTCTCACTGCAGAATGTCGGTTCTGCACAGCGCCGGGCGCGTGAGATGCTGGCGGAACTCGTGGAAGATGCGCGCATCGAGCAGGGCAAGTGGGCGTACAACGAAGCGCGAGTCGTGAGGGTGTGATCAGGAGGAGCGTCAAAGCTGCACGACGAGGAGAAAAAAGCAGAGATCGCGCGCAGGAAAGAGGTCGAGGACAACCTGCAACGACTGAAGGAAACGAGCATGAAGCAGCGCGCGCAGGCGAGCACCCGCGGACGACGAGAGCAGGAGATGCAGATCAAGATGACGCGGCGGCAAGAAGAAGCGGCGCACTTTCGACGCCAGACTGTCAAGGAAGAGTTGTTCACCATGTCGCGTCCACGCGCAAAAGACGTCGACGCGTACCAGTTCACTCGCTTGCACTGCGTCTCTGCGCCGCCAGTGCCGACAACCGCTCTGAAGCCCCGTCCTGAGGTCAAAGTGATTCGGCACAAGGATGGCGAGAAAGCCATCGAGTGGCTCCAGCAACTTGATAAAGCGCAGCGATACGAGCAGACTGTGGATTACGCGCACGACTTTCAGGACGATGATCACGCTGCTGGAGAAGAAACAACACCGCAAGCGAACGACAGAGCTGCAGAAGAAGCGTTCCTGTGGATGTTGGCGGTACATGACGAAGAGCTGGAGCTCTTGACACACTCTGTTAGAACAGAAGAAGGACATTTACCAGTGAACCGAGTCGCTGCCAGTCCGCTCTATCACAGGAACCAGCGACGAGGGTCTGTTGATCCTGCTGCGGACTCGGAATGGGACGAAGGATACGAGAGCTTTACTTCGAGTCAACGAGATTCACTTGGTCAGTCTCGCAAGCAGGAAGGTACTACATCAGCAGCGATTGATCGAAAGCGCAATGTCGAAAATGGGCAGAAGAATCACAAGGTAATTGCAAAACCAAGTGCTTTCTCTGGCGACAGGAAGGGACCTGCTGGTGATGTCGTACATGCTACCGACCAAGAAAATCCCATAGCGGAACTTGAGAAACTATGAATTACAATTATACCACTGGTCCCGCGAGTGAAAATTGGCGCTACTGCGCAAAGCTCCCGTTGATAGAATGGGCAATAGAAATCACAAGGTTTGATTCGAATATCTGTTTAGTAAGGTACCAGATTCTCAAGTGATTCGAATGTTTCTCCTATAATGTATGCGCATATTCTATTTCACGGGAAGAGCTCAAAACAATAGATCCCTTGGGTTCTTGTGTGGCTTCTTTTTTCTTCAACCAGAAAAACAGAAGCCACACAAAAAGCCACCACCACCAACGCAAAGCGCGCCGTCCAAAGCAAACAAGACGCCCACGACACCTCCGCCCGCCGCCTCCTCTTGCCGCCCATGCCGACAGTGCGCGCCGTCAGCGGCCGCCGCCGCAGCTCCCGCGAGGGCGAGTCGCAGCCGCTGCTGGGCGGTCTTCACTCGCACGCCTTCGCGCCGCCGCCGCCGCCGCCGTCACACCCGCAGGACCGCGCGTCGCTCTTCTCCAAGATCTTCCTCACGTGGCTCGACCCCGTGCTGCGCCTGGGCAACACGCGCCAGCTGCAGCAGGAGGACATCTGGGAGCTGTCGCCGCGCCTCCAGTGCGAGTTCGCGGCCAACCTGCTGCACCGCCACTGGATCGCATCCGGCTCGCTCTTCTTCGCGTTCTTGCGCTCCTTCGGCTGGCGCTACGTGCCCATCGGCGCGCTGCTCGCCGCGGCATACGGCTGCGACCTCTTCGGCCCCTACGTGCTCTTCCAGGTCGTGGACCTGATCGGCCGCGCGGTGCTGGACACGTCGCTGCTGGCGCAGTGGCTCGGCCTGCTGCTCGCCACGCGCGTGCTCAAGGCGCTGCTCTTCGCGTTCGTGTACGCCGAGACGCAGGTCGTGGCGCTGCAGTTCTCCTCGGCGCTCAAGAGTATCGTGTTCCAGAAGGCGCTGCGTCTGAGTCCGGAGGCCAAGACCCGCAAGAGCACGGCCGAGATCGTCAACATTTACACCACGGACGTGCAGAACATCCTCATGGCCGCGTACTTTCTCCACGAAGTGTGGGTGCTGCCGCTCGAGATCGTCATCGCGCTGCTCATGCTCTTCTCCGTGGTTGGCTACGCGACGTTCGCGGGGCTCGGCGTCATCTTCATCGTGCTGCTGATCAACAACGCGCTGGCGCGCGGCCAGGCGCGCACGTTCGCGTCGGTCATGCGCCTCAAGGACGAGCGCATGAAAGTGGTGAACGAGCTCTTCTCGGCGATTCAAATCGTGAAGCTCAACGCCTGGGAGCGCAAGTTCGCCGCCAAGATCGCGGAAGTGCGCGCGCACGAGCTCAACGTGGTGTGGAAGTACCTGCTGATTGGCGCGATGAACATCTTCACGCTCTGGGGCGCGCCCGTGTTCGTGTCGTCCGCCACGTTCGCCGTGTACGCGCTCGTGATGCACGAGTCGCTCACAGCCGCCAAGGTGTTCACGGCGCTGGCGCTCTTTCGCGTGATTCAGGACCCGCTGCGCTCGCTGCCGCGCATCATCACGGGGCTCATCCAGGCGGGCATCTCAGTCAAGCGCCTGATGGAGTTCATCGACCTAAACGAGGTGGACCCGTACGCGATCGCCGGCCGCGACAGCCTCGACTTTGTCGCCAAGTACGAGCCGCACAACATCGTGGTCGCGGTTGAGAACGCGACGTTCGCGTGGGACACGAAGAGCGCGCCGCTCTTCCGCAGCCTCAACCTCACGGTCACGCGCGGCGAGTTCGTGGTGGTGCACGGCAAAGTCGGCGCCGGCAAGTCCTCGTTCTGCGCGGCGCTGCTCGGCGACATGGTCAAGCGCCACGGCTCCGTGTACGTGGGTGGCGCGGTGGCGTACTGCTCGCAGCAGCCGTGGATCCAGAACCTCACGATCCGCGACAACATCTTGTTCGGCAAGCCCTACGAGAAGCGCAAGTACGAGAAAGTGCTCGACGCCTGCGGGCTCGTGGCGGACCTCGCCAAGTTCGTAGCGGGCGACCAGACCGAGATCGGCCAGAAGGGGCTGAACGTCTCGGGCGGCCAGAAGGCGCGCATCAGCCTCGCGCGCGCCTGCTACAGCGACGCCGACGTGTTTCTGCTCGACGCGCCGCTCGCCGCCGTGGACGCGATCGTGCAGAACGAGATCTTCACCAAGTGCCTGCTAGGGCTGCTCAAGCACAAGACGCGCATCCTCGTGACGCACAACCCGGAGATCGTCGCGTCCAAGTTCGTAGACGACGCGGTCCGCCTCGTGGACGGCGTCATGACCCACTCGCGCAACGTCGACAAGCAGGAGCTCGCGAACCCGCCCGTGTCACCGCTCGTCGGAGGCATTGGTGTTAACGACAGCAGGTTCACCGCTTACCCCGTGGCGAGACCGTCACGACAGCAGCGGCAGCAACAGCAAACAAAGGAAGTGTCGACGCTCGAGCGCTTCTCGGCTGAGAACGTGGTGGCCGAGGGCTTCTCGCCGCTGGCCAGTCGCGCCGTCGACTCGTTCATCGGCGAAGGCAACACTGTGACCACCACCACCAACAGCGACGGACGACTCGTGCTGGACGAGGTGCGCGCCGAGGGCCGCGTGTCGGACCGCGTGTTCATGGCGTACTTCCGCGCCGTGGGCGGTCTGCGCGTCGTGTTCTTCCTTATCGGCGTGCAGTGCGTGTGGCAGGGCTTCCAGATTCTGAGCGACTTCTGGCTCTCGCACTGGACAAGCGAGAGTGAGGAAGACCAGCAGGCGCACGTGTCCAAGAACCTGCTCATCTACGTGGCACTGGCGCTCAGCGGCAGTCTTATGGTGCTCGTGCGCACGCTCACGGTGTCGTTCGCGGGCATCCGCGGCGCGCGCCAGCTCTTCGACGGCATGACGGCGTCGCTGCTGCGCGCGCCCATGGCGTTCTTCGACGCGAACCCCGTGGGCCGCATCCTGAACCGCTACGGCGACGACGTCTCGAGCGTCGACTTCCGGCTGCCGTTCGCCTACGGGACTCTGTTGGCCGTCGCGTTCTCGAACGGGTGTACGTTGCTGACGGCGGCCGTGGTGACGCGCTACTTTGGGCTGCTCATCGTGCCGATCCTGTACCTGTACGTGCGCGTGGGCGTGTTTTACCTGCAGCCGGCGCGCGAGATCCAGCGACTGCAGAAGACGTCGCAGTCGCCCGTGCTCGCGCACGTGGCCGAGGCGATCGACGGCACGAACGTCATCCGTGCGTTCGGCCTGGAGCAGGTGCACCGCTTCATGGAGCAGAACTTTCTCAAGATCGATACAAACAACCGCAACGTGCACCTGTCGATCTACGCTGGCCAGTGGTTCGGGCTGCGCATGCAGCTCATGGGCGGCGTGATCGTCGTGGTGATCGCCGGCGCGCTGGTGGCGCTGCGCCACTCGCTGAGCGCCGGTGTGATCGGCCTCGCGTTCAACTACGCGCTGGCGGTGGACCAGGGGCTCGAGTCGCTCATCCAGTCGTGGTCGTGGCTCGAGACGTCCATGGTCTCGCCCGAGCGCATGCAGGAGTACATCGACATCCCGTCCGAGGCGCCGCACGTGGTCCCAGCGACCGAGCCAACTTCATCATTGTCTAGTACTGGGTCATCTTTGCAATGGCCGACGCAGGGTCAGGTGGAGTTTGAACACGTGTCGTTCCGGTACAAGGACGGCGGCGACCTGGTGCTGCGCGACGTGTCGCTGAGTCTCCAGCCCGCGGAGAAGATCGGCATCGTGGGCCGCACGGGCGCCGGCAAGTCAAGCCTCACGATGGCGCTCTTCCGCATCAACGAGCTGGCGTCCGGCCGCATCCTGATCGACGGCGTGGACATCTCGACGCTGGGGCTGCAGATGCTGCGCGGCAGCCTGTCGATCATCACACAGGCGCCCGTGCTCTTCAAGGGCTCGGTGCGCGGCTACCTGGACCCGTTCGACGAGTACACGGACGAGAACCTGTGGCTCGCGCTGCGCAAGGCGGGGCTGTCGGAGAAAGTGGCGGCCATGGACGGCCTGCTCTACGCCGCGCTCGAGGAGAACGGCGAGAACTTCAGCGTGGGCGAGCGGCAGATGCTCTGCATGGCGCGCGCGCTGCTCTCCGAGTCGCGCGTTGTGGTCATGGACGAGGCCACGGCCGCGATCGACCACGAGACGGACCTCAAGCTGCAGCACGTGATCCGCGAGGAGTTCCGAAGCTCGACCGTGATCACCATCGCGCACCGATTGGACACGGTGCTGGACGCGGACCGCATCCTCGTGCTGGACGGCGGCCGCGTCGTCGAGTTCGACGCGCCGAAGGCGCTCATCGCGCGCGGCCAGGGCCACCTCTACGACCTGGCGAAGGAGGGCGGCTACCTGGATCGGCTCACAGCCAACTAACTGAATGGCAAACTGCCATGTGATGTGGAGATAGATGTGTGGGGAGTGCTAAGCGTCAAGCGAACAAGTTCATGTTATGAGAAGGTTTGGAAAGTGTCAACTTCAACTACTATTGGCGGGTATTAATATGATGCGTTGCTGGGAGTCAGGAAGAAAGAGAAGAGAAGAACAACAAGGTTGTCGGTGGGTTTCACACAGAACAATGGATCGGGAGACAGCAGACAAGCAGCACACAAAAGGCGCGAGGCAAAGACAGTCAGTCTCTCGCTAGAATGGGGAACCGGCCGTCGCTGTCGGCGCTCAAGAAGCGAGGCAAAGCGCAGAAGCTCCTCGGCGCGAGTGCTGCGCTGCCAGCAGATGCGAGTGGCATCGCAGCAGCCGAACAGCAACAGGCAGCTGCAGGTTCAGGTCAATTGCGTCCAAGCACTCCCGGCACTGCGCGATTGTCTGCAGAACTGAAAGAGACACCGCGTGGTGATGCGAAGGAAGAAGAAGAATCCTCAGAGCAGAGCAGCAACAACCAGATCAGCAACCAGGAGGACGATGGCGACAGTGGAAGCGAGGAGGACCCGCTGCAGTTCTTCCGCCGCCTCTCGAGCCTCTCGGCTGGGGAGACAGATGCAAACGAGCGCGGGTCCCAGGACCTCTTCATGAGCTACACGCAGGCGCTGCTGCTCAAGGAAGGCGGAGACTACGCTGCCGCCAGGTACTAAAGAAAAATGCGGCATTTGGAGAGAAGGTGAGTCACTAACTCTTTGTATTTGTGATGTACGATAGCACACTGCTGCGGCTGGTGCGCAACTACAAGAGTCTGGAGATCGAGGCGCACTACCACCTGGCCGAGTGCCTCATGCTGCTCGACCCGGAGCTCCGGTGCTTCACTGACGAGATCCTCCAGTGTCTCGAGAAAGTGTGCAGCACCGTCAGAAGCCCCGCCGCCATGCTGGACGTGGAGGGCGCTGCTGTGTGGGACCAGATGAAGCGCGAGAGCACCGTAAGATCGATTCAACTCTCTTTCAGCTCATGCCCTAATTCATGAAGTTCCGATGCGCTAACCAATCTGTTGCATTTACAAACAGGAGCTGCTGGCGCATGTGCTGGTGTCGCAGGGCCACGTGGAGCGCGCCAAGTGCCTCTACGAGACACTGAGAGAGGAGGAAGACGAAGAAGCCTCGGACAGCGACAATCAGTACGAAGACCAGCAGAGCGTCCGCAGCTTCCAGACGGCGTACTGCGATCTGGCGCTGGGCGATGTGGAGAAAGCGCACGAGGAGCTCACGAGAGTCGACTGCCGCAAGTCGCTCCCGCTGGCGCACGTGGACGCGCAGGCCATGTGGCAGGTCGTGGGGCGAGTGAGAAAGAGCAAAGGCATCAAGAATGGCGTGGGAGGCAGAGACAGTAGAAGCGGCAAGGGGGCAGCAGGTGGCGGATCTGCTGCGTGAAGCCATTTGTGAATAGATACTAATGTTACTACCAAAAGTCAAGATGGCTGCAGTTTGCGAGATCGATGCAGAGCTGCTGGTCGCAATACAAAAACCAAGATACTTTCGCCTCAATAGAGAAATACAAACAGTTGTGCTTGTCAAACAAGGAAGAAAAGGCTTGTCAACCCACATCCACATTTGGCAACAAGTGACACCTGGTGCTGATGATGACGTCCAGCCCGCCGCCGCTCTCTGCCAAGTCGCGCATGATGGCACACGTGCCGCCACCCAGCGACATGGGCGCTACTGCTGGTGCTGTTGCTGCCGTTGTCCTAGTCGATGACTCGGCGGGAGAGGAAGACGAAGAAGACCCCGAGCAAGGAAATGCGGCGGTGGACGTCGTGCGCTTCGCGGCGTCCAAAGTGGCGGCGGTCGTGGGGCTGCACGAGTACGGCGACCCTGTCGAAGAGTTCCTAGAGGTGCGTATGCTTCGTAAATGTGGGTGTTCACATCCTTCCACATGGTAATTAATAACTGAGCAAACGCTTGCGCATGCTGTAGTATTTGTATCAGGACCGTGAGGAGCTGCTGGACGCGGACGCGCAGAAGCTCAGCCTCACAGTCGTGTCCAAAGACGCGGAGCTGGACGCGCTCGTGGCGAAGACCGGCGCCAAGCTCGCGCCGCAGCTGCGCGAGATCCTCAAGTGGACGTCGGACCGCAAGGCCCCACCCGCGCAGCTGGCGAAGGCCCGGGAGCTGCTCGCGAGCGTGGACGCGCTGCTGGACTCGGCGCAGAAGAAGCGCGCGCTGGGGGCGCAGGACGCGCAGGAGGCGAGGAAGATGCTGCGGCAGAAGATCCACCACAGCGTCGGCGTGCGCAACGAGAACCTGGCGCTCAAGTCGTACGAAAAGCAGCACGGGTGCGCCGTGCGGCTCACGAACGAGAACTTTTACTTCCTCAAGTTCCCGCCGCTGCCGTCGTCGTCATCATCTATAAGAGCCATAGCCGATAGTAGAGATGTGTTTGCAGTACTGGATGCCAAGACCCGGCGGCTCGTGGTGCCCAAAGGCAGGAACTCGGTCGTCCAACTGGCCGACGAGGCTCTCAATGTCGATGAAGACGACGATACTGAGGACAACCAAAGTCAAGAGAGAGACGCGAGCTACTTTTCGATATGCGGCATGGTGGACGGCGTCACGGACGCGCTGGCGATCGCAGAGGACGACGAGGACGACTGGACGCTCACGCCGATCGTCGTCGAGGTGAAGAACCGCATGCGCGCGTTCCGGGACCCGCCGCCGCTCCACGACCAGATCCAGATGGCCGTGTACATGAAGATGCTGCAGCTGGCGCAGGGCGACCTCGTCCAGTGTCTCAATTCGGACAGAGCGAGCATCAAAGTGTCGCGCGTCTCACTTAGTGAGTACCCGCTGAGCTCCAGGAGTCTAGATGAACTTGCTAGTGCTGCTGGTGGAGATCAGCGACAAGAAACGAGCGGCGACCTCTGGACGTCGGTGGTGCTTCCGCGACTCTATCAGTACACTGCGACGATTTTTAAACTGCGGCGCAATGAGCTCCTGCGGCTTGCGTTCCTCAACGGATCCCCCAAAGAGCGTCTCGAGATCCTGCAGCGAGAGTGCGAGTTCCTGTGATGCTGGTACTTATTCCTATGTTATTATGGTAATGGCAACGGTTCAGCTGTTGTTGTTGTAGTCTGCTTGCTCTATGTTGTGTTCTCTATTTCACATGACCCCACAGGTACACGGCGCTGGGTTCGCCGAGCCCGATCCCACCTTTGCCCCCGTCGTCGTCTTCTTGCCTTTTTTGGCTTCTTCCAGCGCTCGATCCTCTGCTTCGATCTGGTCGGCCATCGCAGTCCGCCCTTCGTCATCAAAGCCGTTGGCGCCGCCTGCCGTTGGGATCGACACGCGCACAATCTTGTCGCAGAACGAGAGCTCAAAGTCCGAGACCTGGATCTTGGCCGCCGCCGCCGAGATCTTGTACACCGCCTTGAGGACGTTATCGCCGTTCTGCGCCGAGACGAGGAAGCCGCCTTGCATGCTCTGGTTGCGGATAAACGCGTCGTGTTTCTCTTTTGAGATGACGCGATGCGCAATCAGATCAATCTTGTTCCCGACCAGGTACAGCTGCATGACAGGTCGATCTCCCAGTGTCTTCTTTTCCTCGGCGTTGCTGTACGACCTCGCCACCCGCAGCCAGTCCTCCGCGTCGCTGAACGACTGCGCGTCCGTGACGTCGTAGCAGATGAGCGCCACGTGCACGCCGAAGAGGTACTTGCCGATCATCTTGCTGTTGATGGTCTGGCCGCCGATGTCCCACACCTGGAGCACCAGCCGCTGGTCGCGCGGGAACTGGAGCTTCTTCTCGAAGAAGTCGAGCCCGATCGTCTGCTTGTACACGGGCGTGAAGCCGTCGTCCACGAATCGCGCGATGAGACTTGACTTGCCCACCGATCCGTTCCCCAGCAGCACCAGCTTGATCGCCGAGTCCCCTCGGCTCTGCATGGCTTGTTGGGTTCTTGAGCTTGATTTTCTCACTCTTGGCTTTGGCTTTGGCTTTCAACCTGTTGAGAGACAGTCATTCTAAACCTCAAGGTGGTGCATGGCAAGATATATATTCCAGGGCGAAACGAAAAGCCTAAAGCTGCATTCTGGTCTTAAAATACTCAGCCTTGTCAGCGACTTTGCCCGCAATGCATGCAGCCAAGCTCGCTCACTCAATGGCAGCTCTCGCAGACCTTCAAGCATCGTCAGATCTTCATTGCGCGTCGTTCCATTCCCTTCTCCTTCGCGATCGCTCACGGCGCGGTATTGCGAAAGTCTGTCAATCGTGAGCACCACGTCTCGCGTAGCGCGCGGTAGAAAAGCGCTACTGTAACTGAGTAAAGGCCGGAGCTTCGCTGCCAACCAGCACTCACTCGTTCAACCGACCAAGAACGGTATCAAATCCAGCAAGTCAACTGCGATGGAACCAGATCATCCACTCTGGTTGTTCGACTCCTTAGGAACAAACACCTTCTTCTTCTGCAGACACAGATCGCCATTCACAAACAATACTGTCAGTCATAACAAAATAGAGAAAGGGACCTCTCATGGTGTATAACTCGTACCCGTTCTCCGCCTGATTTGCCAGCTCCTTCCTTCTTTCCACCAGCGTTGCCACCAGCAGCACTAGCTCTCGAGTCGCGGCGTCTTTGGCTTTTGGGTTCACCAGCACCACCACCGACTCCATTCTCTCCTCCATTGCTGGCTTTCGCTGGCTTCGCTTCTTTCGGAGGACGCTCCGATCCGCGGTTCTTCCCACGCCCGCCTGCGCCTCCGGCACCGCCTCCACCAGACTTTTCCTTTTTGCCCTTGTCCTTCGCGTCAGTTCCCACCCCAGGTGCTGAAGCAGACGAAGCAGATGACTTCGCATTGCTCGCCTGAGCAGAGTGAGCACCAGAGGACTCGGAAGCCGCAGCTTTCGAAGAAGCCTTTGGGGCCATGATGCGGACCATCCCTGGCTCCACTGTCTCGGCAGGCGACTCTTTCTTCGACGGGTTTCTGGTACCTCGCGCCTTCCGTGGCTTGGCAACGTCTACAATGCAAACGACAACGAAATTGTTAGCAACGGCGATTTAAAAATGGCGCGGATAATAAATCGTACCGGTAGTCGCTTCCGTGCTCTTGCGTCGATCTTTCGGGGTCTTGGTCTTCTCCTTCGTCGGCTTCTGTAGAATTGGCAGCAATGAACGTCACGTTTCACACTGTTAGCACCAGTTTGATAGAGATCATCATCCCAACAAGTGCAAGTAAATGTTTGCGTACCTCCTTCCTCGTCTGACGCTTTGCAGCACCTCCCTTTTCAAAGGACTTTCCGGTCTTCCCCTAGTTTGTCAAAACGCCATCAGTACCATTGTCGCCACAGTGAGATAATGATAAATGTGTATCAATAGGTCCTTACTTTTCCTTTGTCGCGACTGTGCACCTTTCGCTCGTTCATGTACTTGACGAGCGCAGCAATCGGCTTCTCCACCACTTCCGTTGTCTCCGTCGAGTCCGCCACGAGCTCCGCGCTTGGCAGTTTCTACGGCAGCGTCATCAATCCACATCAGCATCAACAACTCAGTGATGTTGCAGGCAACAAATTTTCTATATAGCTAAAGATGCGCCATTACCTCCTTGGGCTTGGCCAGCTCCTCCAGGAACGCCAGGTATTCCGGGTCGCGGTCAATCGTGCCCATTTTCGCGTCCTTGCGCTGCTTCTCACGCGGGATCTTCTGGTACGGAGCAAATTCGACTTCAAGAGACGCTTGGCCCTCTGTGTATTGCCATCAGCCCCATACAAGCGTTGCATTAAGTTAAAAACATACAAGTGACTACACCATCAGAGCAGCTTCAAAAGCACGCACCTTTCGACTCGTTGAGCACATGGCCGTTGAGCGCCGCGATGAGCTTTCGCGCCTGCTCCGTGTCCTTCTTCAGGTCCAAATACATGCGTCCGGTCGTCGGCTGGCGGTTGTTGCCGCGCACTTTGCCCGGGACGAAGCGCCAGAGACTGTCTTTCGTGACGCCATGCGCCTCCACGAGCGTCCAGATCTCCTCCTCCTCGGTCGTATGCGGGATGTTGCGGATCAGCACCTTGCGCACCACGGCGTTCACAGCGCGCGTGGGCCGCGCATTCGACGATGTGCGCTGCTGGTTGGCGTTGGATCCTCCGCCGCCACCTCCAGAAGGTGGTTTGCGCTTGGATTTGTCGTGTTTGCCCTTGGCGTTCGATGGACGTGGCGCGTCGTCCGCTGGTGCAGCAGTTGCAGCAGCGGAGGAAGAGCGTTCAGATGCGCCTCTGCCTCGCCCGCGACCCCGTCCGCCGCCGCCTTTGCCTCCGCTGCGGCGACTTGCTCCACCGCCACCTCCTGATGCTCCAGCCGCAGGCGTCATCTTCACCTTCACAATTGCGAATTGCGGTGCAGAGTGAGAAGCGGAACAACGGAGGCGGGTGGCTGCCGCGTACCATTGATGTACCATTCAAAATGGTACACTGTACCATTTCGGGAGTGATGGCAAATGTAGCCATCTGAGCGCTGACGAGCGAGCAAATGGATGGATCGGATTGACTGTTAATTAGAACCCGACACCAGGAGCTTCACAGCTGCAGCAGTAATGGGACGATGCGCACACAAACTCACACTACACGACACTACGCGCATCAATTGTGAACGCAGGAGCGACCATCCGATAGAAATCACAGTGAGATGGAGGTCTCGGATCTGCTGCGCAGGTTCGTGTGCAGAAAGATCATGTCCGTGACCGTCTTCTGCCACGAGACGCTCGCAGACTCACTCTTCCTTTCGACGCAGAGCTCTTGTGCGATCACGTGCTTGAGCGCAGGTGTAGATGTTGACGAGAGAGGCCCAAAGCCAGCGCTGCTACTACAGGACGTGATCGTGCCCAGCCAAATGCGCGCAAGAGACGACAGGAACGGGTACCGCTCGCGGTTCGCTTGCCACCACTGCAGCGGACACGAGATCCGCGTCTTGCGCAGCTGGTGCTCGCTCACGTACATCTGCACCTCGTTCGCCACAAAGAGTCTCGTTTGCGCGATCTCCGCATCGCGTGAGAGCGTTTCGGACGACGACACGTCTTCGTCATCGTCGTATAATAATCGGTGCATCAGTCCCTGTGCAGGCGCTCTCCCCACATTATAGATCATGTCGCCGTCAAAGTCGGACGCCAGACCGCCGAGCGGCTCACTTGTTGGAGCCGGAGGAAGCTGGTTCACAAACAGCTCCATGGCACGCTCCACCAACGAGAGCTTGCACATCTCGCGCTCGTCTTCGCCTAAATGCCGCAGTTTTCCGTAGCGAGGGTCGAGCGCAGAACACCACTGCAGCTCGCTGCAGACTGCGTCGTACTGGCGCAGAAACTCAGTTAGCACGGAATTCTGGAAGGCGTGCAGATGGCTGAGCGTATCAAAGCCGTCGTAACTCGTCGTGGTGCGATATCGCAGCGTCAGCTCGGTGAAGAGGTCGTCTCTCCCCAGCTGCTGCTTGATCACAGACAGACACGGGAGAATGAACGGTAACGAGCACCTTTTCTCGGCGGCGACCACTTCTTTGAGTTCGTGGAACGGCTGGAGGATCAGGATCACCGCCTCCGTGATGTACCACGTCCTGACGCTTGGCTTCGTTAGCGTCAGGCCAGCGAACGCTTTGCTGCCGTCAGGTGTGGCGACAAAGTCGAAGAAGAGGTCGAGTGATGCCTGCCAGAGTACAGCGCGCGACAGGAAATCAAAGATCTCAGTCCAAGAGTTGGTTGAGTACGACGCGAGTTTCAGGTAGTCGCCTCCGACCGCGTTGTGAATCTGCTGCAATTTGTCACTCGCCGCCGCATTCGCACTCAGAGCATCGATGAACGTTTTCAGCTCAGTCAGCGCACTGCTAACAATGGAGCTGTAGTTCTGGTTCAAGTCGGTGTCCAGTAGCGCAAGACGGTCGGGTTCTTGCTCGATGTTGGTAGCAGAGGATTTCTCGGAAGTGCCCCCGCCGAATAGCCCGGGGCCCTGGGATAGAATCTGCTCCAGAGACGTACCAATGTCCTTGAAGCATCTCAAGTTTATCGCCTTTCCCGCATTCTCGACCCGCTCGTCGCCGTCGCTGAAGAGAAGAATCGGCTGCTGCTTCTGCAGCCCCCAGTCTCGCAGCACAGTGTGCATCCGCGCTGTGAAATCGTCTTCTGATGCTCCACACATCGGGATGACTTCAAGCGTCCACGTGTTCATCACAAACTCTTCATTCAGAGAGTGACAGGAGAGCGCCACAAAGCACTGGCGCTCCGCCTCTTTCTCTTGCGCCTGTGCTGGCGAGGACTGCTGCATCCACACATCCGCAGAGAGCGCAAAGTGGCCGACCTCTTTCTTCACGCGCTGCTTGATTTCGAACTTGGCGTTCTCTGCCATGAGCTCCAGTCGGTGGCTCAGCGCCTCGTGGTTTGGGATCGCAAATCCGTGCGCGCCACCGCTGATGTACTCGATAAAGTCCACAAACCCAGGGTCATCCACGATCGACAGCGGACGCATGTTGCGGCAGAGCCACTTGACCAGCAGCTCCGTCGCGTTGCGCTGTTCGAACGAGCCAAAGCTGCCGGATCGCGCCTTCTTGCCAGTGCTGCCATTAACAGAGGCTGATCCGGGGGTGAAGTCGCTGCCATTATGCCTCTCACCTGAAGAGGGTGACGGCGACATCTCGTGCTGCTGGAGGAGCTCCTGGTGCAGCCGCTTGCTCCCCTTCTTGAGCGCCTTGCCCTTGAGTCCGCTGCAGCTGCTGCCGTTGCCATTGCCATTGCTGCTGTTACCGTTGATCGCATTGCTGCTACTGGCCTTCTTGGTGGTCATCTCGGCCTGCGCCTGGTGCTTGAGCAGCTCTTTCTTGTGGAAGCGCTCCATGTGGCGCCGCACCGAGTTGCTTGAACCCTTAAGGAAGCGGAACATCTTCTGGCACTTGAGGCAGAATGCGTCGCTCGCGTCCTGGCTGAGCCAGTGGCTCTGGCCCGCCGGCAGCGCCGACGCGTCCGCGGGCGCGATCAGCTTGATGAACTGCCAGTACTCGGCCCTGCGCACGCGCGGGCAGTCGAAGAGCGTCAGATCCCCATGCACCACGCCGTTGCTCATGCTCAGAATCACGTCGCTCTTGGCTGTTGCGGTCACTCACACGCGCTGCAAAATGCTTAACGACCACGCAAACATCCACCGACACCCGTCCACGTTCGCTCATTAAAGTACGAAAACCTTTTTATGCAGAGCCTACGGCCTTTTTATTGTATATATACTTCATTTTGTATTCTGTTTTTCTTTTTATATTATATGTGTAATAATGAGGTTATTTCATCGATTATCAGAAAATCATTGGCACAAACTTGATGGCGGCGTGTGAGATCTGGGGCTTATGCGGCTTGCTCGTGGCGCCGGCGAAGACGCTCTCGAGCGACGCGTAGACCGGCGATTCGTCGCCGTTACACCACGTGTACTGCCAATGGTGCGTCGCGTGCGTGAAGACCGTGAACTCGCCTCTCGGGAACTGTCTCAGCCACGCGCAGGCGTTCTTTGCCGCCGCATCTGAGCGGATTCTGCGCGCGCGTTCGAGCGACGCGAGGTTCCAGTACGCGATCTCCGGGCAGAAAAACTCTGGCGGGAGCACGACCGCCGCAGCACTGGCGTTATGCTCTTCCTTGCTGTTAAAGTACGCAAAGTACGTCTGGTTGAGCATGCGCGGTCCTGTGAGCACCACGGGGTCGCGGTCGCCCTCACGCTCGAACTTGGCTCGGATCGCGTCCAGCACTTTGAGCCAGAACGGGTGCCTAGGCTTGGACGCCATTAGCGCGTTGCAGAGTGAGACCGATTCGCTTTTCTTCAGTAGCACTGTGTGCGCGCGAGGCTCGGAGCTCAGGAAGAGCTCGTGGTCGCGCAGCAGCTGGTCGAACGGCTTGACGCACTCAAAGTCCGCATCAACGTACAGCCCGCCGACGCTGTGCAGCAGCGCGTATCGCGCCATGTCGGCGAGTGCGATCTTGCCCACGCCCCTCGCCACGTGTAGGTACTGCGGGTAGAGCGTCTCGAAGAGCGCGAGGTTGTCGGCGTCCGTCCAGAACACGTACGTCCACGTCGGGTGCTCGTTCGTCCAGCTGCGCACCCACGGCTCGAAGCGCTTTGGGATCGCCGACTGACTCTTCCACGACTGATGGATGATGCGAGGGATGCCAGCGTACTCTAATGCTGGTGGTGCTGCTGGAGTTTGCTGCTCAAGTGCTATTGACTCTGCGCTTGCAGCTGAAACGCTGCTGCTTTGAGAACTGCTGCTGCCGTCGTCACCTGCAGCTCCCAGCATCAAGCTCGCCATTTCGATCTCTTCGTCATTTTCAGTCGCCCCAGTCTGAGCTCTTTTGACAACGAGCGCTTGTGCTTCTTTGTCAATTGTTGAGAATGGAGCTACTCGTTTCAAGTGTGGTGAGTGCGTCGTCTGGTAGGAGATCACAGAGGCGCTCAGCAGTGACGCTGCGATTAGCAGACAGAGCAGCCACTGCAGTCGTGAAGCAAGAGCGCTGGCGCTGGTGCTGACACGGAGCTCTGCATTGCGCTGGGTCGGCTCCCGCTGCTGCTGCACCATCGCCACCCTTGGCACTCAATGGCACGGATCACTCTGACGGCATTGATACATTGGGAAAGCCGTTTCACATTGTTTTCCTCCAGTCAAACATTGCATTTGCGCAAATACAATCCAATCACAACGTGGTATTTAGCACAATGCGGGGGTAAAAATGGCTACATCTTTGTGGGCAAGCCCAGGTTGAACTCCTCGAGCCGGCGGATCATGGGCATGCCGCCGTCGCCCTCGAAGCTCGTGTTGGTGATCTCGATGCGCTCGCGCATCTTGTCGAGCGTCTCCTTGAGCATGTCGCCGAACTCCTGCGCCATCTCCTCCATCTTCACCTTGAGCTCCTGGATCTCGAGGTTCTTGGTCGAGATCACGCGGTCCTTCTCGCGCTTCATCTCTTCAAAGTTCACGCGCGCCAATTCTAAAGTCACAAAGAAACTCAGTGTCATGCGACCTCCTTCAAGCAATAGCAAAAAACATTTAAGACTTGGCGTACCCAGCTGATCGTGCAGCTCGGTGTTGGTGTTCTCAAGCGTGTTGACGCGGTTCAGCAGCTCTTCCTGCATGCTCTTGTACTGGCGCGTCATGTCCTGTGTGATACCGAACGTCTCCATGCGCTCTCGCTCAAAGTCGCGCTGTAGATCCCCCACGCGCTCTTGGAGCTCGCGCTTGGACTCCATCGCCTTCACCGCCAGCTCGTGGCGCTCCGCCAGTTGCATCTGCAGCGACCGATTCGCGGACAAGAACAGTTTCGCTTGCTCCTCCGGCGTGAGAACGCCGCCATTCTCAGCCTCATCGTCTGAATGAATGGGCAGACAAAACGTTAGCTCCAGCACAACCCATAGATACCTGGCGCATCACACCACACGAGAGATTGCAATAGAAAAAGTAGCGCTGTACCTTTCTTCTCCTTGGTCTTCTTGCCCTTCTTCTCCTTCTTTGGTCCCATGCTGCTTCCAAGCCAAACCAAAGCGACAAAATACTGTCTGCATCGAAACGCAAGCTGTTGGGAGCTCAAGTGAGAATTGGTCAGAGCGTGTGAAGCGAACAGGCGCAGCAAGCGTTACTACATTTACATGATTATAAAATAACTGCAAGTTTCGCAGCGAGAGCTTATCATGGGTCTTTCTTGGACTTGATCTGTCGCTTGGGCTTCCCCAGTTCGCACTGATTCACCTGCTTGGCAAATCGCAAGGAGCAAAGACTTTCGCTGGCGGACTCCACCGTCGGCGACAGGTTCACCATCATGAGCGTTTTCCCGTCGCCCGACAGACTCGTCTGGAGCAGGTACGTGAGCTTGGAGTTGCGGAACGGGATCTGAGTTGTCGAGAACAAGATACAAAAACAAATCTGTTAGCTTCGCTCACAACATTTCGACAAAACACAAGAAAACCACAACTTACGTGAGACGACTTGTTTCCAATGGCAGTGAATACGTCAGCGAGGCAGCTGAGACTCTTGTTGATGGCTTGTGTCTCCTTCAGTCGATCGCCAGACACGTTGGATCTCGAGGCTCGCTCACTGCCAGCCAAGTCCACGAGGTTCAGCTTTCCGTCCAGCGAGACTCCTTCGGCTTCATTCACACCTTGAAGATGCAAAGTGAACACACTGTGGGATCGAGATGACTGCGCATTCATATCAGTACACGCAACGCTCCTGGCACGGCTAGCTCGCTCCATCAACACTTCGACTTGTTCCATGGCAGTCACATCGACCAGCGTCAGATCTGGAACGTACACGCCACCCTTCGCATCCTTCTTGATGTTGAGTTTGTTCTCCGCTTGGTCTCTGCCCGCGAGCAAGTCTTTCAGCATCTCGTTGTAAATCTCCAGGAACGAGACCTGCACCGTGTACGACCACCCTTGAAGCTTGAGAAGCTCGCACTCGTGCAACACCTTCTCGATGGAGCGCGGAATAATGCCTCGCATTTGTCCATTACCACTTCCTTGCATCTGTTCAAGCACAGCAGCATTGTTAGTAACAAGTATCATTAAGGCTCATTGGATGAGATCAATCGTACCGTGTGGGTTTTGCCGGATCCAGTTTGCCCGTAGGAGAAGAGACACACGTGATATCCGTCCAGCGAAGACTGCACGAACTCGGACACTTCTTCAAACACTGCATCTTGACCCATCGACGGTGCAAACACCTTGTCAAACGAGAACGTGTAGGATTCAGGTTCCGAATCCGAGCTGATTTTGCTTGGTCGTTTCAGCTTCATGGTTTGACCGTCGTATTCGCAAGAAATGGCTGGAACAAGTGCATCAGGGTTCTTCTCGCCAACTCGATCCGACGGTAAGAATGGTCGTGTTCTCGCGAACACTCGCACGTTTCCACGTAATTCCTACAAAGAACAACATGGTTAGTACTCGATGCAAAGTAGACAAACCGGGAACCCTACAAACTTCACTCACCTGGATCGTGTTGTGCATGACTCGACGCATCTTGTCGCCAACCTTGACCTTCTCTTGCAGCTCCTCGATCAGTCTGTCTTTCTGAGCCAACGTCTGCGTTCCGTGGTTTGAGAGCTCCTTCAGTCGAAGTCGAAGAACTTCTGCTTCGCGCTTGACCTCGCACAGTTCCTCAAGATCTCCATCGCGGGCACTCGATACTCGCTCCCGCAGCGTTTTGACTTCACTTTCCAAACTGACCTTATCTTCTTGCATCTTCTCCAACTCTTTGTGAAGCAGACTCTTCTCGTGCTGGAATCTCTCTTCGAGAATCCCTATCTGCTGGTTGGAGTTTTTCTTGTTCTCTTCGTTGGTTTTCTGCAGATTCTTATTCTCCGACCTGATCGCTTCCATCTGAGCGTTAACCGCAACATGTTCGTTCCGCAGCTCTCGCACCTGGTTCTCAAGCATCTGGCGCACACCGATTTCAACGCTGAGCTGTCGCGCACTGTCTTGCAGTTGTGCTTCAAGGTCCTTAAGCTTCGCATGCGCCTCTCGTTCTTTCTGCTCTGCTTGGTTTTTGGATCCAGTGTTTGCCTAAAAGAAGCGACAGCAAACATGTTAGAATCTATCAAGATCTCGTACGCTTTAATGAGAAAAATACCTCGAGCTGGTTCTTGAGATCGCGAAGAGCTCCAGCGGTCTCAACCTCCGATCGCTCAAAATCACGAACTGTCTTCTGCAGCGACTCAATCTTTTCCAAGAGATCCTTCTTCTCCACCTCCAACTTCGTGTTTGCCGATGAAGTGAACTTCTGAATCTCCGTCATCGTTGTGAGCATTTTCATAATTTCTTCTTCTTTCTGTTTGAGCTTCGATTTCAACTCGGCGGTTTCACTCAAAGTGGCTGCGCACCGCATCTCCAGAGACTGGTTCTGAGCGTCTAATGTGCACTTCTCCAACTCCAAGTGTGATCGTCTCTCTCGCTCTTGCTTGAGCTCATTCTCACAGTCTTTCGCTCGATCCTTGAGGTTCTCCTTCTCTTTGTTTACCGCTGCCAGATCTTCACGGACGTTGCTCAGAGTAGTTTGAAGTCGCTCGACCTCATTGCTCTTTCTGAGAAGTCAGCAAAACAAAGTTAAAGTGAGCTATCTGGGCGAGCCTCGGGCATGAAATAGAGATATCCATGTGCAGCTTACCTTTTCTCTTCTTCAGAATCCTTTCGTTCGTAGAAATGCTGAAGCTCCTTCTTCTTCTCCTCATACAGTTGGACACGGTCTGTCAACGTGGCTTGGTGAGACTTCAACTCTAGACGCAGTTGATCATTTTGTTTTTGAGCCAATTGCAGCTGCGATTGAAGGCGTTCGGTGTTTTCTTCGAGCAAGATTAGCGACTTGGAGGACTGCTGCTCAGCTTCCTGGAGTCTCGCATTCTCTTGGAGCAAACCTTGCACCTGATGGCTGAGTGAGTCCTTATCGTAGCGCAGTCGATTGAGTTCGTCATGATACTGGGAGCGAATCGATTCCTTGCTCTTGACTGATTCCTCCAGCACAGCGAGTCGTCTCTCGAGAACTGCTCGCTCGGAGTGGATCTTGTCGTCCATCGTCGCAGCCAACGCGTCATAACTGCGAATCTGCAACAGTTTAAACAAGCCAGGACATTCGTGTCCAGTTTAAACCATGGTAACAGAGAATTAGACCAGCCGCGCCACCAAATCGTACCTCGTCGCACACTGCTCGCACAGCGGTTTTCAGCTGGCGAATGTACCCGAGCTGCTCGTCCTGTCTCGCCTTCGCGTTGAACTTGCTCGCTTTTGATCGAAACTTGAGCAACTCTTCGAGTGTTTCCACACGGTTTTCCGCAAACGTGGCTAGAAACGAGCCACGCACGCGCGTGGTGTGGAGTGCTGCAGATGTATCATGGTTTTCTTTTCCTGCGAGTTGGTGGCTGCTGCCGCCGTCTACGTACCCACGCGGCGATTTCTTCGGCATCACGAGCGCGCCGCGGATGGCGGGTGTAGGTGCAGGAAGCGCCGAGTTCGTCGCTAGTGACGGCCTCTTGCTGAGCAGTGATGCGGTAGAAGCCGATCTTTGCTTCAACGCGTTTCGGCCACTAGATCGCGGGGCTGCAACTGCGGACACGTACTCCTCGGGCTCCAGCGTAGCCGTTTTTATCTGCGGATGTGACAACTTGCGCGCACCCGGTCGAGGGAGCGCTTTCTCGGACATGGTGAGTTGTCCACGCCCTCTAGCGACCTGCATAATGCCATCATAACCAACATACTCATCAGCACTTCCGTAAAATACACACAAGCTCATACGCAAAACGCAGCAGCATAACCAAACACACCTCTGAAATAGTCATCGCAGCCACTTCCAGCTTGATATCGACGTCTGCTTTCGGTGCCTCATGCTCGCTCTGGTTGCTTCCAGCTGCGGTCACTGCGGTGGTTGATGTCCCCGCCGCCACCGCATCCGCTGCAGGTGCTGCTTTCGTGAAGGACGCTGGTGGCTTGAAGCCAAAGCCAAAGCGGGACGCGGCGGGCGCTGCAATCGATGAAGGTGCTGCAGATGCGAGCGCGCCTGCGCTGCTCTGGTGCGTGGCTTGGCCGACGGCAGTCGCCATCCTCTTGGCAAGCGGCAGCAGCTCGTCGTCCGCTCCTGCGGAAGTGAGCGCGTCGCCGGTGCTGCTATTGTGGGCGCCTTTCTTGCGTTTCGCGCCGATCTGGTGCTGCTGCGTAACGTCCGAAGGAGCCATCGTCGCCATCCCTCGCTCGCTCGCTGCTGCTGCTGCTGCTCCGTGTGCGTCCGTCCGGCCTTTCTATTTATTGCTTCCGCTGCTGCGCCAGCGCTGTCTCGTTATCTCGCCTTCTCGTGTTTTGGATGCGCGTTGCCGCTGCTTTTGAATATTCAAAATAGCGCTGGCGACCGCATGTGTACTGAATACTAGCCTCTTTAGCCCTCAATAATGAGTATTGCATGTTATGAAATATGAATACTTATAAATCTAAATTTCAAATTGTGAGTTCTTTAAAGGAGTCATTTTATAAAACACGTTTACGAATTGAGGAAAAAAGTGTCGCTTATAAAGAGGGATGACTGTACTGTTGTACTGGAATACTGTGCATTCAGTACTAAAGTTATCTCAGATAATTACGACTGGTATTTTTTTTGAAATTTTGAAATTGGAACATTTTCGCGCCATCTTAATGAGAATTATAATTCTAGCGAAGTTGCAGTTCAACTTCAGCCGTTAGAATTAGAAACGATGCAATTCTCGGCATGCAGCATTCAAAAGAAACATGTCTTGCTTAGTGAAGGTATTTTCTGAGCCATTTGCTAGTATTAGTTGGGGATGCACGCAGGCGTGATTCGTGCAACTCACCATAGCTGAAACATTGATACAAGCATTTAGTGCGCACCAACTAAGGTCATCTTACATCGTCTTGCTCAGTTCTATCTTGAAATCGGTCAAGATCTTTTCACACGCTGTCATGAACACACCCAAAGGCTCAACTTTGGGGGCGTGTGAGACGAGAAAATGTTCATTTGTGAGCAAAGGGCTCGGAGACAAGATCCCGAAATTATTGGTGGTGTTCTGCGTTGATAAGTGAAGGCAAATGCGATTGTGCAATGGCACCAGTCGCTCGAGGAGGCAACCGTAAAGCACGAGCAAATTTCCTTTGTTTTGATTTGCATTTTGCCTCGCCTTTGCTGTTTCATATCTTTGGATGGAACAAGCCATATGACTCGCGGCTCTTTTTGCTGCATTCTTTGCTTTTCTGCTTATCAGCTAAGACCTTTCTTTTACAGCGCTGGCCAATGCTATGGGGACACACACTTTTTTGTGAAATTTTTATCACTACTTGCCGTTTGAGGCTGAAAATTGGCCAGGATGAAGCTATTAGAAAACGCGTTCTGGCAGTGCTATCCATTTGTTGAGCAGCACAATGG
>JAASFI010000090.1:0-61850 GCA_023333705.1 Globisporangium viniferum | reverse complement strand
GACGTGGTCACCAAGTGGTCAAATGAAGTCGTGCTTTCGCCATGAGAACGTTCCACATGTTTTCTATCATATCTGAAGATTTCAGCGCCGGAGAGTAAAAATTGAGGGGAAAATCCACATTTTCGTGAAAAAAAGAGGCGTCCTTAAGATTTTGGCGTGCACTGTACTTGACGTAGTAAAGTGCACCGTACATAACACAGGACTCGAAAACACTTTACTTGTCACTAAAACTGCGCAAAATCCACATTTTGTGATATAAACGCAAATTTTAGTAGTGTAATGATTATATGTGCAATATCGGAAAGACTCGAAGCGACGCACACATTGACTGCAACGAACACCGGACCAAAAGGTTATCAGAAAGCATGGAGCGCCGAGGCTCGAAGGTGATGGCTTTTGCTGCTCGCTCCACAACTCTCTCTCTCTCTGTGCATATACACATTCACATACACAGATACTAACATAGTGCCGCCCTATGTGCACCCTTTACGCGCGGCTCTTCTCTATCTGTCTCTTCGCAGGCGCAGGACGCCAAGATCTCGTCGTCCAAGGACATCTGGATGATGCTCGCGTCCATGGAGTCCAAGCAGGCGCAGGTGCCGTCCCCTGAGGACGCTGCTGCTGCTGGTGGCGCTGCAACCGACGCCAAAGGCGGCGCGCAGGAGGAGAAAGACACGTTCTCGCTCCTCGTGGGCTCCAAGGGCTCGGGCAAGACGTCGCTCACCGCCTGCTTCCGGAACTCGGCCAAAGGTGAGTAGTACTGTTGATGTACTTGTCGACATGGCGCGATCATAACGCCTCGCGCCAGAGTCTACCCACGCGGTTATAATACTGACGAACCATTGTGTTGCGCTGCCGTCGCTGTATCTCTATAGCGGACGAGATCAAGCCCACGACGGCGCTTGACTACGTGTTCGTGCGGCTCAAAGGCGCGAACGGCGCGCGCGCACCGGTGGCACACATGTGGGAGCTCGCGGCCGCCAAGTGCGTGAGCGAGATGATCCGCGTGCCGCTCGCCCCCGAGCGGATCCTCAACGGCGCGCTGGTGCTCGTGCTCGACCTCGCTGCGCCTGGGGACATTGTGCCCTATCTGGTCAAATGGCTGCACATTCTCTACAAGTCCGTGCACGAGGTGCTCAAGATCAAGGAGAAGAACCCGGTGGACAAGTTCGCGGTCGACAAGCTCAAGCAGGACGCGATGGCGCGATACAGCAGCGCTCATCCGGACAAAGACGAGGTCACGCCGTTGCCGCTGCCACTGCTCATCCTGGGCAACAAATACGACGTGTTCCGAGACGAAGACACGGTCAAGCGCAAAGGTATCGTCCAGGCCGTGCGGTACCTGGCGCACATGTACGGCGCCACGGTACTGTTCACGAGCACGAAGGACAAGAACTTGGCCACGCAGTTCCGGTCCGTGATGAAGAACTTTGCGTTCCGCTCCTCCGGTGCCACCAAAGGCTCGAAGGAAGTGGATATCGCCAAGCCGCTGTTCGTGCCTGCTGGCGCGGACCTCTTTGAGGACATCGGCATGCCCAAGACGTCGCGTTGCCAGGATTTCTCAAAGGAGCAGCACGAGGAGCGCGCCAAGCAGTGGAAGAAGATCGCGAGTGAGCACTACCCGCCCAGCGGTGAGGTGCTGGACGCGAACCAAGAGGAGGAGCTCGACGCCAAGGAGAAGGAGGAGGACGATGGAGGAAGAGACAAGTTCCCCGAGCCAAATATCGACCGCGTGCGACAGCGGAAGAGGTACGAGAGAGCTAGAGTCGTAAGTATCATGACCAGCAAGCACTCTATGGTATTGGAACTAACCACTTGCTGGTTGAGCTGGAAAAATAACAGGGAGGAGCTACAGCGCTATCGAGATAATCGGAAGAAGGCGCTCGAAAAGAGATCCAAAGCTGCGTAGCTAAGACCAGAGGTTAGTTCGCATTCGATCAGCAAGCCAGAGTCGCCTGAGCATCGTTGAAAACGACCAGAGAGAGAGAGAGAGAGAGAGTCAACCTCTCTCCATCGTAGTGCGCTGGGCTGCACAGTGAAGATGGCAAGGCGTTTCGACAAGTAACGTGACTAAATGGATCGCTGTTGTTTGCTTTTGTGCGGCTTGCTGCTGGTCTCATCGGATCGTACGCTTTGCCTGCTAGCTGACTGACCCCACAGTCCCAGGTCCTCTCTCTCTCTCTCTCTCTCTCTCTCTCTCTCTCTCTCTTCAAGCGACCAAGACATATAACAATATACCTGATCATGCAATACCCATGGCTGCTCTCGGCGTCATCTGTAGCGGAAGTCCTCCTGCCATGGTCAAGATCGGCGCGGTGACGTACCCTCGCTTCTCCACTTGCTCACCTTCCTGGATCTTGATGTGGAACGCTCGGACCAGCACCACCACAAGCAGCTTGATCTCCGTCAGCGCCATGTTCATCCCCGGACAGACCCGCAGTCTCACCTGGAAAGAGCGGAAACTTGTAGGCTCGGTTGCGTTTGCATCGCGAGCCAGCGCTCGGGACGGAACGCGAGCAGGTCATCGCCCCAGATGGGACTGTGGTGCGCCATGTACCACGGCGCGTACGCGATCTCGACGCATGTGAGGATGAACGTGCCGTCCGGGAGGTGGTCGTCCTTTACAGCCATCTTCATGGTGGACGGCACGGTCGTGTACACACGCATGGCCTCGCTCACAACGGCGTCCAGGTATGCGAACCTCTTGAGCTCGGCGCAGATGACGTCACCAGCATGGCGTCCCTTCTTGTGCGCAATCAAGCTCGCACGCCTTCTTGATAAAGAGCGACATGAGGTCCGAGCGCGGCGCGATCTCGTCCTCGCTCTCGCGCAGGTAGCGCTCGAGGATCGTGTTTTGTTTGCAACGTTGATGAGCAGCTGCTCTTCGCGCTTGAACCGGTACTCGCTGGGCATGCACCACTAGAAGTACTTGTAGTACGGCTCGGAGAGCACCCGCATGGCCACGTGGTGGGCCACATACCCGAGGGCTCTGACGAAGCTGACTCCGAGCCAGCCGTCCAGTTCGACAAGCGGCACCCCGAAGCTCACGTCGAAGATCGACTGGAGCGTGTACTGGCTCGCGAGCTCGCTCATGTCGCACTTGCCCTGGGGGTGTAGTTCCTGGATCTGCTGGACCAAGTGGAGCGCGTGCTTGCGGAAGATCTGCTCCGAGAGCTGCTTGAAGTTGTTGGTCGTAAACGCTTTGGCCGCGACCTTGCGCTGCAGATGCCACCTGGCGCCGTTGTCATCCGTGTGCGCGTGGTTGAGCAGCAAGAGCCCCTTCCCGAAGAGCTCCTCCATGGTCGCGGCCCAGCGTGGCGCGCGGATGTAGTTGTTGACGTTCGTAGACAGGATGTGCTTGACGTCCTCGGGACCCGCAATCTGGGTACGTAAACGAGCAGTTCTAGTTGGTTCTACCAGTTCTATGTGTAGGATACGAAAGGCACTAGGTATCAGAGTCGCCCTCCCACGCACAACTTACGCTGATCATACGGTCGGAGGAGACGCTCCAGGGATACTTTGACGCGACCTCCGTACAGGCGAAGATTGTGTTCGTGGTCGCCATCTCGCTGCAAACTCTACTGCAGCCCTACGGAGTAGACTTCTCCTTCCAGTTACACATTCAAAGACTGGACAAGCAACTCCGGTATTGGTCTTTCCATATGCCTCATGCAGGATGATCGACGCCGTGTCGTTGGTTAGCGAAGCTCGCCGGCAGCAGAACCAACCGCCAGGTTGGCACACGGCAGTGGGCTCAACGAGACAACGCAAGTGAAAGACGGAGGGGAGTAGGTTGGTCGATGTCGAATGCTTCCGAGCTAAAACTGCACGCTCTCCTGTGTTGCACAGGATGAATAGTTCGCCTTTGCTTATGCATATGGAGAGGATAAAGTGTGGAGCTGCTGTGCTCACTCGGAAGCCATCAATGGGATCAAATCAAATCGGGCACGATTGCGGTGAGAAGGCCGGGAGGGAATCGGCATCCTCGCCACATAAAGCAGCACGCTCACAGAACGGGGTTGGCAGGCGCTCGATCGAGTAGCAGCAATGCCCTTCGAGCCGCGCACTCAATGGGGGGGTAGGGCTGAGGAGGGGGGAAAGTGGAGCCACCAACTACGAAAATGGCAAGCCAGGCAATTCGGCTCTTCTCATGTGTTTCGCAACCTGATAACTATAAAGAGTTTGGACGTGACTGCTCAGTCTCACCTTTTCTAACCTCCTCCCACTCGCTGGCCTCTTGACAGTTCATTGATGATGGATTTAGTCGCTGTTGTCCTGGTCTGATGAACGTTTCATCAGACTTTTTTGTCTTCTTCTGTTGAGCTTGCAAAACAAACCCAATCGAGTTACCCACCGTCGTCTACTCCGTATCCACACATCTCTCTCACTTGCACAGGCTGAGTCACAAAGCAGAGCGACACTAGACATAATGTTTCCCCCAAGATGCTCTGTGAGGCGCACATCACAGAGCTCCACGGCTCCAACTCGGTCGGGAGGCGGCGCGCCTCACAAGAGTTTGGTCGCCATTCAAGCGGGCGGGCGGCAGGTACTACGTTCTGGGTGGCGATGACGCCGATTCCGTCCGTGTCTTCTCGCCTGAACGAGGACCGAATCGGTCGACTTGACTCGGTGGGTTCACCTTGTTGTCTAATTAAGAGAGCGGAGATTTGAAAGTGCAGTATGAAGTCAAAACACACTAGCGTTCCCAGCCACTCATTTTTAGAACGCTATAAAAATAATGGTGGCCTGGAGGGCGTTGGCTACGTCCTGCAGGTAGACTCGCAGCGCAGCACAATCGCAAGCTCCCTCTTGTGCTGCTGCGACGACCACACTCCACTCCACTTGGCGCACGCACACCAATAGAAATCAATCGACACAGCAAACGCAAAGCGACACTTGACAGCTAATGTTACGGCAGTGCTGGCGTCGCGTCGTGCGCCAGTGGGAGGCGCTGCAGATCGAGCTCCACGGGACCTACTCGGTCGAGCGCCTGCGCACCTTCAGCGCGTTCAGCCAACGAACGGGCGTCACGCGTGTCGCGTTCTGGGTGGTGATGACGCCGATCCCCTGTCTTCTCGCCGCGAGTTTGCCCGATTTGATCCCGCTGGCGGCTCCCGAACGAGGCCTCGCGCACAGCCACACGTTTTGGGTGCGAGAGTTCATTTCTGGCTGCGTTATCAAGTATTTGCTCTTGGAACAGACCCGGCACTACCTTGTCGAGCTCCCGTTGAAGTCGGTGCAGATGCTCTACATCACGTTGATGAACGGGGTTTGCTCGTCAGTGTGCGCGATTGGATTAGCCCACCTCATTGGCTACCCAGTGCCGTTCATGGGCACGTTGATTGCACCGGTCAATTGCTGTATCATGGGAATCGGGTTGTATACCCTTTGGCGCTCGCGCCTCAAGCAGACGCCATCGTTGCGCGACAACGTGAAGAGGTATGTGATCGTGTTGAACGTCCAGATGAGCTTCGTGGTCCTCTACCCAGTGTACTCAGGTGCATTCGACAAGCTCTCGGGGACGCCGCAGACGCTCTTTGCACTGCTGCTGCCAGTGATGAAGCTGGGGGCAAAGAACGTCCTGGACCGCTTCATCCAAGATAAAGAAGACGCCAAGGCCGAGTTCGTCAACTTCAACGTTGAGGTCTTCCACGCGCTCTTCGTCGCCAGCTGTCTGCAGGGCTCGACGTCGTTCAGCACCACCGCGCTGATCATCGCAGTCGACTTTGTCGCGGCCTGTGCGTCGATCTACGACGTGCACGTGATCTTGAGCTCTATCCAGCAGTGCGTCGCAGACGCGACGCAGGCTTTGTCTGTTCTCAGTGGCTCGACTACAGATCGCCAGACCAGCGCTGACGCTACGATGGCTTCCACGATACACTACGTGGACGCCGCGCTCTTTCTGCTGCAGCTCGACGAGAGGCTTCGCAGCCACTCGTCGATTCGCACTCGTTCGCACGCGCTATCCAACGGCCAAAGCGCATGTCGGAAGAGCTCAATGTTCCAGGCGTCTCTGCAGCAGCACAGCCCGGATGGCGGTACAAGAGGGGACCCGATAGCCGAGGTCAAGCCTCTGGACCATACACAGCCACCGGGTCTCGCTTCGGAGGGAGAACCTCCGACGCGACCGAAACTACCGCTCGAGCAGCTACCACGCGGGAACGTAGTGCGCGTCTCGCCGTTGCCCAGCCCACTCATGTCTGCGGGGCTACTGCCTAAAGCACCGCATGACAACCAGCGTCAGTCGTGGCAACTGACCGAGCACGACAAGCGCGTGCTGCTCTCGATGAGCGGTACCCAACGACTCGAGCTGGTGCAGAAAGTGCTCAAGGTGATGCATATCACGGAGTTCATGCTCATCGTGGAGTTCACCGAGGTGATTGTCCCGACGATATACAGTGAGTACCCATGTTGGCGGTCATGACGTCTGCTGCTTGTATGTGGTGCCTGATTGGCGTTGCAGAGGTAGATCGTACTTAATGTTTGTTTCTGAACCATCTATCGCTTTTAGGCGCTTTCCTCGTCGCAAGCTACCAACTCTCGAACCGCGCATTCTACACGCCATTGCGAGGCGTCAGCGCGGAGCAACTGTCCGCCACGGTCGCGAGCGTCATGCTCTACTCACTGCTCGAAGTGCTCTCGCTGGCGTTCGCGTGCGTGATGCTGCAGCGCAAACTACGCATCTCGGCGCTGCACCAGCTCGCGTTCGTGCTCAGCACGCAGTGGCAGCAGGTGCAGGCGAAGCTCGTGTTCTGGGTCGTCATCTCGCTCGAGTTGGTGCTGCAGCACTTCGGAACAGACTTCACGTTCCAGTTCACATGGCTACACAAACAAAGCCATCAGGATGGTGAATGACAAACATCGACCTGTCCACATGCATGCTTCACATGTGCATACTCGGCGCTTGCGATTGGCTGAAATGCCGTGCTCCCCAAAAGCATACAAAACCCAAGTCAACAGGGGAGCCTCTATAAAGTGATTGGGGGTACTCCCTCAAGTATACAAAGAGGAAGTCAAGCGGGGAATAGAGGGAAACCTTTATACAATCTGCTAGTACGTGATTGGCTGAAAATGACAAACTCGTAAAAAAATGCATTTTATCTTGATAAAAAAATGTTTTTCTTTTTCGCACGCTGCTTCAAAAATAAAGAGGAAGGGGGGGCGGGTTTTGCAAAAGATTTCGGTCGCCCCCACAGTAAAACACAACAGGCAGAAAGAAGAAGCAACAAACGCAAGCAAGAGAAGCAATGGACTCGATCTTCGGCATCGTCGGCAAGGACTTCGTGATCGTCGTGGCGGACGCCAAGGTGGTGCGCTCCATCCTCGTCTACAAGGACGACGAAGACAAGGTGCGTGCTGTGCTGCTGCTGCTGTTATTGTTCATATAGCGATCCTGGTGCAGTAGAAAGAAAGAAAGCCATGCGCGAAAAGATCTCGCTTGCGACGAGATGGAGCTCTTCGCTTGGCTTGAGCTACTCGTGTCTCTATGAAGCACTGTATGTGTGTGTATATGCATGATGTGATCGTATGAGGCGGCTAATCAGCAAATCATTGTGTCGTGCTGCGTGGTTGGAAGTAGTCGGTGAACTTGGATGCGCATAAGGTGCTCGTGGGCTCTGGTCCGCAAGCCGACCGCGTGGGCTTCAGCGAGTACGTGCAGAAGAACATGAAGCTCTACGAGCTGCGCAACGGCGTGTCGCTGAACGGCCCCGCGACCGCGAACTACGTGCGCGGTGAGCTGGCGCGCTTCCTGCGCAAGTCGCCGTACCAGGTGAACTTGCTGATCGGCGCGGTCGACGAAGAGAAGACCCCGGAGGCCACGACGATCGTGCCGTCGCTGCACTGGATCGACTACCTGGGCACGCTTGCCAAGGTGAACTTTGGCGCCCACGGCTACGGCGCCAACTTTTGCCTGTCGATCTTTGACCGAGAGTGGAGAGTACGTTGAGTATTTGGATATCACTTGCGTGTTTGTGGGCGGTGTGACCAACTGGTTATCTTGGATATTATGTGTGATTTGATGCACAGCCTGACCTCACGGTTGACGAGGCCCACAGCATCCTGAAGAAGTGCCGCGGCGAGTTAGAGCAACGATTCCTCATTCGCAACGGCAAGTGGCTCTACAAGGTACAGTCAAAGTTCAACGCTGCCGGATACTTGCTTTGCTTGTGTGTGTTTTGAAGCTCCCTTGTGTATCATCGGGTCTTTGTTTCTGACGCTTGTTTATTTTATGTTGCTGTGTAGATTGTGGACGCAAATGGCGTGCGCGTGTTGGAGTTCTCGTAAATGTGCGTGAATGAAGGAGTCGCTGAGGAGCACACGTGCAGATGGAAGAACGAACGAGCGAAGCGCTGCATATGACGCCGTCAGGAAGACCATTCCAGATACTCTACCCACCCACCCACAGACAGAGAGACTAATGAATGAGTCAAAGGCATACACACACTCAAGAAAATAAGGATAACAAGAGAAACAACAGCATTTTTCACACACAAGATGTTGTCACGAAACTTTACGATTGATGTGTTTGATTCCTTTTTGTGTTGGTAAAAAAATCCCACACGCATCTTCACTCAAGCCATGTAGAAGTGGAATCTTTCAAGTGCTTTTGAACGCCATGAAGTGAAGATCCAAGCGCTTCTTTCTCGAGAGCGTTCTTGGAGTGGAAATGGCGATTCATAGCATGATGTTTATACAATCGCGACAAAGGTCGACCATGTGACGGTTCCGATGTTGCATTTCCCTACCAAGAAGGCGATGATGATGCTCTCAACACACGAAAGGCTGATATGAAAATGGTTCATTGGTTGTTTTTGTATTGATATGAGCACCGTCCAGTAGTTGGACTGTAGGTGGTGGAACAGTGAGGCTCCTCCTCAGCTCGCCAAGGTCATTATAACAAACTGTTGACTACAAGGCGACTGAGTCTGGGGAACTCACCACTCACCCCCGCAACCGACGAAATATGAAAACTTGGGAAGAGTCAATCATCACCCCGACGAAGAAGCGAAGCGCTGTCTAGTACTCCTCGCCGAACTCCTCCTCCTCGCCCTCGCCCTCGGCGGTCTCCGCGCTCACTTCTTCATAGTCCTTCTCGAGCGCCGCAAGATCTTCACGTGCCTCCGAGAACTCGCCTTCCTCCATACCTTCACCGACGTACCAGTGCACGAACGCGCGCTTGGCGTACATCAAGTCAAACTTGTGGTCGATACGCGAGAACACTTCGGCGATCGCCGACGTGTTGGAGATCATGCACACCGCACGCTGCACGCGCGCCAAGTCGCCACCAGGCACGACCGTCGGCGGCTGGTAGTTGATGCCGCACTTGAAACCCGTTGGACACCAGTCGACGAACTGGATCGTGCGCTTGGTCTTGATTGTGGCCACTGCGGCGTTCACGTCCTTTGGCACGACGTCACCACGGTACATGAGGCACGCCGCCATGTACTTGCCGTGGCGCGGGTCGCACTTGGCCATCATCGACGCCGGCTCGAAGGCCGAGTTCGTGATCTCCGCCACCGAGAGCTGCTCGTGGTACGCCTTCTCGGCCGAGATCACGGGTGCGTACGAGCTGAGCATGAAGTGGATGCGCGGGTACGGCACCAGGTTGGTCTGGAATTCCGTCACATCAACGTTGAGTGCGCCATCGAAACGCAGCGACGCAGTCAGCGACGAGATGACCTGCGCGATCAAGCGGTTCAAGTTGGTGTATGTCGGACGCTCAATGTCGAGCGAGCGACGGCAGATATCGTAGATCGCTTCGTTGTCGAGCATCACCGCGACATCCGTGTGCTCAAGCAGCGAGTGGGTCGAGAGCACCGAGTTGTACGGCTCGACCACGGCCGTTGACACCTGAGGTGATGGGTAGATCGTGAAGCCGAGCTTGCTCTTGCGACCGTAGTCGACCGATAGACGTTCGAGCAAAAGCGCACCAAGGCCCGAGCCAGTGCCGCCGCCCACGGCGTTGAACACGAGGAAACCCTGGAGACCCGTGCAGTTATCCGCGAGCTTACGGATGCGATCGAGCACCAGATCAACGATCTCCTTGCCGATCGTGTAGTGACCGCGCGCGTAATTGTTCGCCGCGTCTTCCTTGCCCGAGATGATCTGCTCCGGGTGGTACAGTTGGCGGTACGTGCCCGTGCGCACTTCGTCACACACGCTCGGCTCGAGGTCGACGAGCACTGCGCGAGGCACGTGCTTGCCGGCGCCGGTCTCGGAGAAGAACGTGTTGAATGCGTCATCCCCGCCGCCGATCGTCTTGTCGCTCGGCATCTGGCCGTCCGGCTGGATGCCGTGCTCGAGGCAGTAGAGCTCCCAGCAGGCGTTGCCGGTCTGGATGCCGCCCTGGCCCAAGTGCACGGAGATCACTTCACGCATGGTGGTGGTGCTGGTGCTGGTGTAGATTGCTTGAAGAGGAAGAGGCGGACGGAACGGGAGGAAGCTGGATGATGAAGCTTACTCACGGACGCGGCGGACTCTCTTGGGACGCTTGGTTGTTGCTGCTGCGGAGGCTTGTGGGCTTGGCGGTGAATTGCGGAATGAGCGCCTTCAACATGGGGCGATGGGCAATTGGGACCAAACTGGGTGAATGAGCATTGGAATGCAAATGAAACCCCCGCGTCCGCTCAGAAATGTGGGAGATATTTAGAAAGTATGGACATGGACATACTCAATTCAAGACTAAAATATAAAGAAGAGCGAAACCACTTCAACCTGGGAGGTTTGAAAGGGTGCGTTGCTGTGGGAAAGGGCGAAGGATACTTTTTTAGTTGTGACTTGGTTTCACTATGCTTCGTCCGTTATGCAACCGCTACGCTCCGTTGAAGTACGAATTGCATCCTGAAATGGCTCCGTTTCTTTGGCCAGCCGTCGCTTCCCACATGCAACCGCCAACGCCAATTTTAAAATGAACTATCCAGACTTGCCAATACAAAAACCTCTATACGTAGCTATTGTCACTCGCTCGGTTTAAATTCGCGGAACGTGAAGTTGAGCCGCCCCGAGCGCATGCGCAGCCACGACGGCTGCGTGTTCGGGTACACGCGCGTGAGCGCATGCACGAGCTTTCTGGACGGTCCGCCAAACACCAGCACGTCGCCCGTCCCAAGGCGCACGACCGGCACGGCCTCGTAGCCGACCGGGTAGTGGTCGATGAACGCGAACTCGGCCGCGCAGCCGATCGAGAACGAGATCACGGGCGAGCCCATGGCCATCGCCTCTTCGCTCTCGTCCTTGTCCACGTGCATGCCATTACGCCCCGCTTTCTTGTAATAGTTGACGACGCAGATATCGGGACTCATCGCCTTGCAGTCACCCATGACCCGAGGGTCCAATGCGCGTGCGGTGTCCAGACTCTTGACTGCGAGCTGGCTCCAGAGCTCCGGCAGTGGCGGCACTTGCGCGTTGTCAAAGTTCGAGCGCGTCTGTTCGTACTGCTCCTTCATGACGTTCCAGTGCTTGCCCAGACACATCTGGTGCAGGCGGCACTTGGCGCCGCTCGCGTAGGTCGGTTTGTAGAACCCGCCAGAGTTCAGTCCGAGTTGCTGCGCGTCGTTCACGAGCTGCTGCTGCTCCAAGGGCGTCAAAAAATTCTTCAGCAGCACCATACCGGGTAGGAACTCGTTCGTCTGTGGCGGTGCGCCATTGTTCTGTGGTATTGTCGGTTGCTGGTCGCCAGCATTGGCGTCGGTTGCTTCAGCGCTATCACTGGCAGTTGTAATAGAAGTAGAGTTATCTGTAGCTCTTGGTGACGTCGCTTGAGAAGGCGATTGCTGCTGCTGGAAGCCGAGCGAATCTGGCGCTGCGAGAGGCGTGACTTGGAGTGTGCGCACGTGGGCGTCGGCTGCGATGAGCTGCTCTGCGTCCACCTGCGCTGTGTTGACGAAGAGGTCGAGCTCGTGCTCATTCAGCGGGTGCTGCTGCTTCTTCTCGAGAACGCGCTCCGCCTTACGCTTGGTGGTCATGTTTGCATTTCCGCCAATTGCATGGCGGTGCAACAAATTCGGCAAAAGCTGTGACTTTTTTTAGTGTGCACCACATGCATTTTGGAAAAAATAGTGTGGGCAACATTATACAAATTGCTTTCCCTAAAAATCGGGGCGCGTTTGAAGTCCAGAAGCAGCGAATGACAACATGGCTTGGCGTCATGTCGACCTGCGCGTGCAGGTGTATGGGGACCAGACGGTCGAGTACGCGCTGCACCGGTCCAGCGATGCGAACAAGAGCAGCTTCTCGTCCCTCTGCTGGTGTTTTGCGAGCGTAAGTGCCGCGAGCGCTGGCGCATGGCACGCGTGGCAGTGGCGCTACGCGCTCCACGTCAGCGCGTTGGCAGCTCTCCTGGCGCTGCTCGTGTACAGATCCAATGCGTCTGCGATCGTGGAAGGTTGGCCCTTACTGTATCTGCTGTGTTGTCCTATACGTGGTGTGTATTCCTCTCATTGGCACAACCGTGTTGACTCATGGATTTGTTGTGACGGTGAAATAGAATCTCTGCTGGTGGTGCCGTCGTTGGGCGTGAAGCTCATCAAGAAGCGGCGCAATGGCTCCAAGTCGGTCAAGGTGAGCGACACAACACGTCTACCTGCGTATCATTTAACGTGGGTACTAAGAGCGCTTATTACATGTATTCTACTTATCGTGTGTGATGCGGCGATACAGTTCATCGACCAGTGCGACATCTGTGCTGTCATCGTGAACGAAGCGATCACGTTCAACGACGTGGTCTACTACATCGCGTTCATGATCCAGGGTCAAGACACCATGGTGCTCGCTTATGAGGTACGGACAATAGATCCGAAACGAATGAGAAGGGCGTTCGTTGTTCCGAGTGTATTTGTTTATGGTATTAAATGCTGCCTTTTATGGGGGTTCTGTTTGTTTAATTTTGCAGACGCTCCGCCCTCGTGTCGCAGTGCTGCAGCAAATCTTCCGTGAAGTCAAAGCCATTCTGTTCCCCAGCGAAGACGGCCCCGGCGCTTCTCACGCCAAGATGCGCTTCCCGTCGAGTGTGATAGCAGCCTCCGCGTCATGAACTGCAGCGCTTTCGTTTGCTTTGCTTTTAGTAGTATAATAGAGACCTTTTTTACTTTGTTTACCTTGCTTTATGCTTGTCTTGGTTGGTTATCATCATGTTGGCTGCCGCTGCCACATTTCTTCTACGCTCTGCTCTCCTGCTGTACAACATCCGTGAATGTAGAAGCATATCTACAACAGGCGGTTGCGCATGTCTTCCAGCTTCTTCAGCACCTCGGACGGAGTGCGATCGAGGTCTTCGGCAACGCTCTTCTGCTTCTCGGGGCTCAGCGACACAAACTGCTCGCAGAGATCTCCGTCCGTGACGTTCTTCACGGGAATAAAGTAGGATCGGTACGAGAGGTGATCGCGGCCACAGAGTGGTGGCTTCTCTTGACGCATGTACATCTCCAAGTGCGTGTAAAAATCCACGTCTTCGCGCGAAGTGAAAGGCACAAGCGCGCCGATGCGACCCATGATTGTCGCGTAGACGATCGCTTCCATGCCACCAGGTACGAGGCTTCCTCGAGCCATCGACGTCACCACTTCTCCAACGTGGAATTGTGCGACCTAGTGGGAATAAACAAAGGTCAGTATACAATCCAAACACAACACATGAAGTGGGCAAATCAAAACAAACCGTACCTGTTCCAGCTTGTTTGGCGCGCCGTTAAGAAGCCCCGAGTCCCACAGGATTCGATTTCCAGTCGGGTTGTCGATCTCATCCGACACTTCCGACGGCAGTCTCGACACAAACACATTGCCAAACTTGTCGCCGCCAGCCATCGTATCGTAATCCAGCAGCACACTGCTCGTCACGAAACGAGGCACACAGTCATCCGCAAACACAATCAGCTGGTTCTCATCCTTCTTGTACTTGACAAGGTGGAACGACTCGTGCATGTCAGACGCATACACGCGGTCACCAGCAGCCTTGAGATCGACCAGAATCGACGGGAAGTTGCGGTTCTCGCACTTGCGAAGCATCTTCTTCTTTCCCAAGTCGTAGATACGAAGCGCTTTGCCAACCGACACAAGGAGGCGACCTTGGAACTCGCACATCGCGTGCGGGACATCGTCAATCTCTGTTGTGTGTACAAGCACCAGCTGCATTCCTTCTACGACACGGTACACGCGCAAGAATCCTCCAGCAAGCGCTTTTTGCGGGTGTAACTGCATCTTCTTCACAGTGCCGACAATAATAAACACCTCGCCGCCACGATCGTGGAAGACGCAGGTTGCGATGCTTCTCGCTCGTTCGTCTTCGTCCAGCTCCTCGCACACCACTGTGTGGTTCGCTACCGGGTCGAAAATGCGAACACATGACGCCCATTTGCTCTTCTCTGCTGGCATTGGTCCGCGCGGAATCAAGAGCGTATCGCCAACTTCGTCTTCATCTTCGTCGTCGTCCAAAGATGGATTTTTCACGTCGGGAATTGGGATTCCGTGCTGTCTCTTGTACGCGGCACCGAATTCGTTATGGTCGCTTTCGATGATAACCAGTCGGCGGGAGGGACCGTGCACCACAGCTCTGCGAGGAGTGTAACGCAAATTGACTTTCTGCTGGTTGAATGTATCACCGAGCTGCTCCAGAGTGAAAATCTTCATACCTTCGCCAGCCAACGCAACAATGCCACCGGGGCACTGCTCCGAGTTGAACGAGCTCGCGTACGACAAGTATTCGCAGGAGAGTGGTGTCAGGTGTCGTCGCGTTTGATGGAAGTACGACAGCCACGAGCGACTGGAGAGCGCCAGCACTGCACGCTTGCCTTCGACCGTCACACGGAACAGCTTCACAGGCTTCGCTCCGAGGAAACGCGATCTCGAGTCCGTCAGGTTGGCCGTGATCGGGTCAATTCTAGATTGCTGCAGCACGCCGTTGTCGAGACCGATACTCAAATATAGCGACTGGGACGATTTTTCTGAGTCCGCTGCCGAGGTTTCACTCTGCAACTGCGCGAGGCACAGCGTGTGTGGAGGCGACGTCAATGCCAGAGTCGACTTTTGACGGAATAGATCATTCGGATCAAGGGACAGGATGCGCACCGAGTTGTCCCAACTTCCGACCGCGAGGAACTGGAAACGCTGACGGCCTTCTGGAACTTCGCCAACGTCCAAGCTGCACACCTCGAAGCCCAGATCCAATTTGCCCTTCTCAGCCAGATCACCCGACGGGCCGAGCTCGAAGTAAATCACCTCACCGCCTGCAAGCGAAATCACCACCTGTCTGGAGTTTGCCGCGCACTTCTCGATGACCTTTTTACCTGGTGCTTTCCACTCGGTAACTGGTTGGAACTTACGCACGTGGCGAATACCACCCTGGTGAACTTGAAGCATCGAGTCATCTTCCAGCAACGTCACCAGAAGCGACCCGTGGTCACGAAGGAAACCAGACTCCGTCACTTCTTCGACGGTCTCACCAACCTCGAGCACGAGCGTCGCATCTTCAAAACTAACTACGATGTATTTGTCGTGCTGGTCGCCGTACGATTCCTTCAGACACCAAACAGCCTTCGCGACGCCAGGAAGAGGACTTGCCGCCATTTCAGTCACAGGCAAACCGTGACGCAACACTCGCAGTGAAGAGCGGTTGTTTGGACCGCAAAGCGCGTAGATCTGAGGAGTTTGCTCATTCGCGAGGTCGTCCACTAGCAATTGGGTCACAGGACTCAAGCTCGGCAACGTACTTGCCATCGCCAAGTTCGTCAGCTTGCGCAACGGGAACGTCGGGTACTCGGAGGTGTCCATGAACAAACTCGAGGACTGCGCCGTGTTGTCACCTTCGCCGATGCTCAAAAACTGGAATAAATAGTGGTTGGAGAACTCGGACGCGCAGAAGAGCAGACCTGTTTTCGTGATGCACATCGACGACGCCACTGGCACAGTGTCGAAGAACTGCACCTTGATCTCCTGCACGATGTTGCCAGAGTAATCCAGCGAAATCTTGTACAGATCTCCAAGCTCCGACTGCAGCAACACGAAGAACAAATCGCGCTGCTTGTGGGTCGCAGCAGACACGATCATGATGCCGCGACTCTCTCCTTCTCGACACGGGATCACGCACGTCAGCTCCGGGTGGTTCTCGTTCTTGTACTGGATCGTGTTTTCGCCGAGCACCAACACGCCGCCAGGTCCGTCGCTTCCACCAGGCACAGCAACGAGCATATTCGCACTCCGAACGACCTGTTCACTCCATCGTCTCGTCACGTGGTTGAGACCCAGATCGAGCTCATAGAACACGACCGTCTTCACAGCTTCCCGTGCCGCAGCTCCAGTCGGATCAGTGTCCGCTTCCGCGTAATCCAGCTCCAAGCACGCGAAGATCGGGTTCTCGAAGCCAACGTCAACGCCAACAATGCCAAAGTGAATCGCGTTCGAGCGGTGCGCTTCGAGCGGCGACGAGATCGTCAGGCGGTTGGACGCGTCGCGGTTCATCACGTACACGAGCTTCTGCTTCTCGATCGCGCCGATCATGATCGCACGTCCTTTCGGGTCCACCGCAAGGTACTGTCCTGGCGTGATGCGTCTGCAGCCCGTTTTACCGTAGGTCTCGTTCTGGCGCTCCTCAAACTGGTTTGTGGTCGCATTCACTTCGACAACGATGATCTTGCCCGAGTCCGAGCCAATCACCAAGTAGTCGTGAGTGCCGCCGGTCAAGCGGAACGGGTGCACGCTGCGGATGACGCCAAACACCTCGGTCGAGATCACGGTCTCTAGTCGTCCGGCTTCATCGGGACGCAGCAGCTGCAGCACGTTGCCGCGCGCGACGACGAACTCCTGCGCCTGCGGACCGGTGAAGTTGCCGTACACCGCGAGGTTGATGCCCGACGGGGGCTGCAGCGTGAGGTTAAGAAGATGCATGGCAGACGCTCCGGTTGGTTGAGCAGCAGACAGCTACACGCGTCACGTCCGACAGATGGTGATGGAGAGATAGAGAAGAGAGAGAGAGGAAGATCCGCACGCGCCGCCGCCGTGTCTTTCGTTCCTGTTTCCTTTGCGCGCGCTCGCTCCAATGTTTCCTTCCAGAAGGGGGCGGGCAAAACAAAGCAAAGCAAAGCAAAGGCGGCGGGTTGGATTGGATTGGCGAGGGGCACCTGCCAGAGTGATGGTCACAGAGGGATCTGCAAGTGTCATTCTCCACTTTAGTGACTTTTGCCAAGAACTACACATATTCTGGTTTCAGAAGAGTGACTATTATCCAAGCATTGGGATGGAAACATGCAAACTTCGCAAAACATCCATCCGTCTTGCTTGCTGTGAATCTCAAGCTCTCCTCTATTCGACAGCTTGCAACCACGGAGATAGATAGATGACTGAGGACGATACAGTACGCTGGTCAATTGCACGCACAGCGCCGTTGGGCTGAACGAGAGTCGATCCCTGCACACAGTAGGTGACAAAGAGAACCAGGATGGCCTCGATGTTGAGTTGAGCTTTTGCGAAGTAGCCGGAAGACAGGGAATCGGCTGTATCCACCCACACACGCCGCATCAATTTAAATGGAAATGGGCGAGCACACTCATCAGAAAAAAAATACAAATACCCGTGTTTGTTTGCTGTTGTTTTCTGCTCCTTTTCCTTCTTCTTCTTCTTAATGATGATGATTCCGCCAGCTGCCTCAGCGTCCGTCTCCTACAGAGGGTGTGTTGTTCCTTCTTGTTGTTGGCAAATCTACATGGCGGCGATCGGTTCGTGGTGGTTGCGCATGATCTCGCCCGTGAGCGTCTCGTCGACCTGCTCGTTGATGATGCGGCAGACCATCGCGTCACCGTTGATGTTGCAGAACGTGATCATGCGGTCGAGCACGACGTCGGCGGCCACGAGCAGCGAGTAGAGCTCCGGGAGCTCCTGGCCCGGGAACGTGATCTTCCACACGGTCGTGAGCATCACGAGACTGCCCGCGGGTACAGGCGCGGCCGCCAACGAGCCGAGGAACGACGCCAGCACGAGGACGCCGATCTGGAACGAGCCGAACTCGCTGTTCAGGCCCGAGCCGTCCACGAGGAAGAACACCATCATCGGCAGGTAGATCGCCGTGCCGTTCATGTTGAGCGACGCGCCGATGGACATGACGAAGTACATGATCGAGTTAGACACTTCGCGCGACTGCTCAATGCAGCGCATACTCACGGGCAGCGATGCCACGGACGACGAGCAACCGATGCTGTACACGTACGCCGGGACCATGTGGCGCATGTACGTGAACGGGTTGCTGCGCGTGAACACAGTGAAGATCACAGGCACGATGATCAACACGTGCACGAGCACGGCGCAGATGAACAAGCCGCTCACACTGAGCGTCATGGCGATCGGCGACATCTTGACGACGCTCGTGAGATCCGCGCCGAACGAGCCCGCAAGCAGCGAAAACACCGCGAAGGGCGTGAAGCGGATGACCCAGTTCGTCATGACCACGAGCGACTCGTTCACTTCGCGCAGGAACTCGAGCAGCGGGTTGAGCTGGATCGGGCCGTGGAAGCTGCGCGCGAGCGTGATGCCGCACGGGATCGCGAACGCGACGATACTCAGCAGCGTGTTGTTCACGAACGCCGCCATGATGTTGGCCGGTACGATCATGTGCAGGATCTCGATGAGGTTGTCCGAGACCGAGTCCTTCGCGTCGAGCGACACGGTCGTGCGCACGAGCGCCGAGTTGACGTCGCTCACCGAGAACTGAGACGTCGCATTCAGCGCCGCCGCCGAGCAGGTCACGAGCCCGGAGCTGAGCATCTCGAGGTACTTGCCGTTGCTGCACTGGATGCCGAAGACCGCCTCATTGCTCTTCTCCTCAGCGACCGCCTGCTGGTTGTAGACCTCGCGCGCGAGGAAGCCCATGCCAATGCCCTCGCCGATGCCGATGAGCGTCGTGCCGAGGAAGAAGAGCGCGACGCGGATGCCGATGGCCTGACCCTTTCCGATGTGGATCAAGTCGGCGACCGACACGGCCAAGTTGACAAACACGAGCGGCACGACGATACACTGGATAGCGCGGATGTAGAGGTCGCCGGGAGTCTTGATCCAGTCCGTGATGGCTACGTCCACTTCGTAGTGGTTGAGCACGGTGCCGACCACCAGGCCGAGCACGATACACAGGATGATCGCCACCATGCTGACCACCGACGCGGTCGCCTTCTGCTGCTCGGGTGCCACGGCCTGGATGAACTGCTGGGTCACGCCACCTGCGGCGCCGCCGTTCACGACCGCCATGTGCGGCGTGCGCGCGTCCTGGAAGCCTGTGCCTGGCGACTCGTTGAAGTCGTTGTGTCCGCCGATCGAGCCGCGTGCGCCGCCACCGCCACCGGTGTTCGCGCTCGCATTGGTCGTGAAGTTGGTTCGCAGCACCGCCGTGTGCGGAGGCGGCGCGCGGAAGTTGTTGCGCGGCGCGAGGCGCGTGGCCGATCCGGGTGGTCCGAGCGAGTACGGGCTCGGCGCGCTCGGCGCCGACGACTGGCTCGACTGGCCGTCGTCCATGTTGAGGTTGTAGAGGATGAAGCCGCCGCCGCTGCCTTCTTTCTGCATGCTGCTGCCTTGCCTGGTGGTCGCTTGGATTGGATCTGCTGGTCTGGATGGGAAGAAGAAAGCGCGAGTGAGCTGGTTGATTCGCGTGGACGGAGCGCTGCTGTTAATCCGCTGCTGCTCGTCGTGTGATGACACTCGCCTGGCAACAGAGAGAGTGTGGTGCAACGTGCGAGGGTGGGATGTGGGAGGCGCGCGCTTCTTCGAAAGAGAGGAATTCGATCAGTCAAATCGCGTTTCGTCTATCCTGACGACGCGACCACACGAGCGAGCGACTCGAGTGTGCAGTGAGCGAGAAGAGCTTCTTCTTCTTGTGACGACAGGCAGAGGAGGCGCTCCCGAATTGGAGAGTCGAGAATAGCAAATGCGCTGCTGTGTGGGTGGCGGGCGGTGCTGCTTTGCTTGCTTGTTCACATAGGGATCCATCATCACACAAACGCATAGAGAGAGAGGGTAGGTCACGTTGCGTTACGGACGGCATCGAGCCAGCGCTGCAAATTCGTGCAGAGCCAGGTTGGCGGAGTGCTGTTCCGCCCCATTCATGCAGGCGAGGATGTTTGTCCAAATACGTGTGGCGAAGCGAAAGCACTGTAGGCAGTGTAAGCGAAGGCAATGAATGAGGCGTCGTATGAAATCCTGCGAATCACACTGTTTTAGATCAACAGTTTTAGAATTTTGGACACTGCGCGCAGACTGTGGTTAAATACATCCAGCATCTGGTGGGCAAAATGGCCGTGATGAAGGAGGAGGGGGTGGTTCTGATTTCCCTCTGTTTTCTAATGAAATGGTCACAAATAATGGTTTCAAAACGACGTTAGGAGAGAAAATTGACTGCTATAATACATAAACGTGTGAAATTCGATTTCTGACTTCTGATAGAGCGCGTTTTGCTGGTTTGAGGCTTTCCGGGGAGACGGGCTTCACGTTCTTACTGTGAGCAGCGTGCAAAGTTCGATTTGATTTTCACGGTACTGTGAGCATCGTGCAAAGTGCGATTTGGGTGTTGACCCTGTCAACCCATTTTGCTGTGACTCTCTCGATTTTTTGCGTGGCGACAACACCGGCGACCTGCTTACTCTTCGACACCACGGCAAAAAGGCAGAAGAGGCTCTTTTAATCGGCCCAAGCAGCAAAGCCTGTGTGTGGATCAGATGGCTACATTATTCCTCGCACAAGACGTACAAATCATCACCACAGTGATAGCAATCGTAGCAAAGCCAACTCGTGGACTTCTAAAGCGTGGTATTTGTTGCGGGAGCCAACAGGACATCCCAGGGACTTACAACAGACCACCCGGAGGTTCAAGGTCAAGACTTCTGTGAGATGTTAGTACTAGATTGTGGTCGCTTCGAAGCACTCCAGCGAAATCATATCAAACGTCGAATGCAACCTCGATATTTGGGCACAGTTGACCTCAGCGCGCTCATTTACATACAGCCAAGCCGTACACGCACACATGACTGGTAGACAACATTAAGCATGACGTCGCGTGTTTCAAGGGTCCCATCTGTTCGGTTGCTGTGATTTTAATTCACAAACAATTTCCTGCAGATCAAGTTTGCCATTTTCAACTATCACTGGTCACATATCCCTTATGAATCCTGCTAAGAAGTCTTCGGAGCTCATCCATTGCTCACGCCGTCCCTGGCATATACAGTATACAGTAGCAGATTTCTGGTGCGCCATTGCGGTGGTGGAGACGACATCCTTATCTATTTCTAGAGCATAGTTGATCGTGGAGAACGAGTGCTTTGTCCAGAAAACCACTTGTAAAACAGCAGCCAGTGATGTCGCGACTTGAGCGACAGCAATGACGAGAAGTCGGAAATCGTGGTCACCTCCACCATGTTGGTGTAGTTTCCGACACTATTGAGGTGTTTTGGTATATTTTACTCCGATTGAGTTCGAGAACGTTCCTCACGCAGCGTTTGGGCTGCTTGCGCTTGGGCTTCTTCACGCCCAAGAGGTTGGCCACGGGGAAAATCAAGGGGTTGTTTAGATTCGCTCGGGCGATCCAGCGCGCAAGCTCAGGCACGCTTGGTCTTTTGTTTTGGCATCTTTTTTTCAAAATGCGATCCAATTTCCAGCGTGGTTTTTGTTCCAACCATTGGAACAAAAACCACACGTGGAATTTACTTTAGCCCCTCGTCAAAGTACGATGGCACTCGACATTCCATGTGGTCCACATACCTCTTGTTGATTGGCTCCGTTGCGCTGGCGTCACAAAAGCCGCCAATTGCGAAGACGACTTGAGAAGGAAGCAAGCAAGAGGCAGTGGCATCATGAGCCGTCCGGAGCACATCTCGCCGCCAGAGGTGCGTTCTATATGTGCTTCCGCATACACCAGCATGTGTGCTTGACTTGCCAGTATCTGTGGTGTGCTAAACTGCCCATGTTGTCGTTATCGTAGCTCTTCTACGATGAGAAAGAAGCAGCCAAGTACAACTCGAGCTCGCGTATCATCAAAGTGCAGGTGCGTGTGTGTGGATGGTGGTGCCACCGTTTGCTTGGACGCATGACAAGCGCCACCAGCGTTTACCGCTTGCTTATGCGCATATGCTTCATGTGAGTGTGCTAACACTTGCGCGTGCTCGTTTTATTGTTGTGGATGTACAGGAAGAGCTGGCAAACCGTGCCATTGAGCTCTTGAACTTGCCAGAGGACCAGGAACACTTCATCCTCGATGTGGGCTGCGGCAGTGGGCTGAGCGGAGGTGCGTCTAGCTGGTGGCATTTAGCGAATGCGTTGACGAATACATGGACGCCCTGTAAAACTTACGAACGTTCGTGTGTGTATCGGTGTATGTGTTGCTTCCAGTCGCGCTTGAGCAGGCCGGTCACGCGTGGGTCGGCGTCGACATCAGCAAGGACATGCTCGACATCGCGTCCGAGCGCGACAGTAGTGGAGACGTGTTCCTGCAGGACATGGGCGGCGGTCTGCCGTTCCGTCCGGGTGTCTTTGACGGCTGCATCAGCATCTCGGCGATCCAGTGGCTCTGCTACTCGGACAAAAAGGAGCACACGGCGCGCAAGCGCCTGACGCGCTTCTTCACGTCGCTCTACACGTGCCTGAAGCGCGGCAGTCGCGCCGTGCTGCAGCTGTACCCAGAAACCCCCGAGCAGATGGAGGAGATCTCCGGCTGCGCCATGCGCTGCGGTTTCTCCGGCGGTCTCGTGATCGATTTCCCCAACAGTGCCAAGGCCAAGAAGTTCTACCTGTGTCTGTTCGCGGGCTACGACGCGACGCCAGTGATCCCGAAGGGGCTCGGCACGGGCGAAGATGCCGGTGCGTCGGAGATCGCCTTCGAAGCGCGTCGCAAGCAGCTTCACGTACGTCTATTGTGGTGTGGTTGGCATCCCCCCAACTTTGAGCTGTTCGTATGCTAACATTATTATGTGTTGTCCAATGATATAATAACAGCAACGCAAGGGCAAGGGCCGCGAGCCGGTCAAGGTCAAGGACTGGGTGCTCGCCAAGAAGGAGCGCTACCGCAAGCAGGGCAAGAAGGTCAAGTCCGACAGCAAGTTCACCGGCCGACGCCGTCCGTCCAAGTTCTAATAAGCGCAGCACCGTCATCTCAAGTGGGCTCTTGATGGCGATATCTGCGATCTTGGCTGCAGGTGGTAAGGATGAAGAATTTGTATATATATTACATCATATATACCATGATTTTTTTGTTTGTGTTATCTTTTGATGTTTCTGATGATAAAAAAATAAATGCTCTGAAGCGCTAGCTCTCTACGCTAGCCCTCGCTCCCTATATCCTTGGTTGATTGATAGCTAATGTGCGCTCTCTAGGTGTCCTAAGCCTATCTCACTTTGCTGGCGGCGCAGCCCCCGCAGCAGCGCCATCGTCCTTCACGATCTCGCCCTTCTCGTTGATCAGCTCGGGCGCCTGCGGGTTGATATTCAGCCGTCCGATGACAACACAGTCCGGTTCGATCTTGACGGTCTTGGCCGTGATGTTGCCGAACACCTGCGCCTTGTCGCGCAGCACGAGCTTCTCGACGATGATGTTGCCGACGATCTTGCCGCCCACGACGTGCACTTCCTTCATGTTCTCGACCGGCCCCGTGAGCACGCCCTTGGAGCCGATGACGAGCGAACCCTTGGAGATGAGCTTGCCCTCGAACTCGCCCTCGATGCGCAGCAGGCGCTCGAAGCTCAGCTCGCCTTTCATCTTGACCGCGACGCCGATCGTCGTCTCGGGCTCCGCGTCCACGATCGGCACCTTGGCTCGCCCCACGGGCTGGTGGTACGTCGGCGTCATGGGCGGCGAGTCGCTCTGCTGTTGAAGTTGCTGATGGCGGGACGTTGCGGTCTGGTGGTTCAGTCGCCCTCGTCGCGCCGGTGAGATGCTGTACTCCGAGTCCGAGTAGCCGTCGTCGTCTGCGAGGGAGATCGAGGCCGAGTTGGAGGCCGGAGGGTTCGCGCGCTTGGGTTTCGGGGGCGGGTTGCGCGGCGCCGCGACGTCGTCCATCTCTTGGCGCGAGTAGTTCTCTCTCTCGGGGACCACGCGTGGAAGCCGAATGGTTGCTGCGATGGAGGCTGCGGGTCTGCTCTATCTATTCTGTTGTCACTCTCAACGCCCTGGGGTGTGATGATAGCTCACGCGCCTGTCTACACAACACACGCACAGATGCTTCAATAGGAGAACGAGCGAGCGATGCGCACACGCAGCAGGCTGCAAACAAAGCATCAGAACAGCCAAGAGCGTGGTGTCGCTATTTATGAAACCCCATTTGTGGTCTTTTGTGAGCCGCATGCAAAAAAAGCGTCCGGAGCTCTCCAAATATAGCTCCCAATTCGAAATGTAACTAAAAATACGATCTCGTTGACCTTTATTACTATGTGGCGGCGGGCGGGCGTTCTTTTTCGAAAGCAACATGTATCAGACAACCTCATGCTGGGAAGCGCAGCTTTGGACGACTGAGTATGACATGCAGTCATGCAGCCCATGCACTATTACTATCACTTACTCTGCTGGGTTTGGCTTTGTGGACGGCAGCTTCTCCACGGGCGTCGGCGCGGGGGCATTGCTGAAGTACGGGTGTCTGAGCGCGTCGGCCGCGGTGATGCGCTCCGCGGGGTTGAATCTCAACAGCTTTGCGAGCAGATCCAATGCGTCTTCAGAGGCAGCAGAGAAGATCGACGACATGGGCGGCGCGGTGCTGGGCGTGAACTCGACGTAGTTTGGCAGCGACGACATGCCCGGCCAGAGCTCCTCCGTGGGCGTGCCGAGCGCGTGGAAGATCTTGCCCACTTGGTCCAGCTCGTTCATGCCCGTGAGGTACGGCGTGCGCAGCATGAGCTCCGCGAAGATGCAGCCGACGCCCCACATGTCCACCGAGCCGCTGTACTCGCGCGCGCCGAAGAGCAGCTCCGGCGGGCGGTACCAGATGGTGCACACCATGGACGTCATGTTGCGGTTCGGACTCCCGTAGATGCGCGCGAGACCAAAATCCCCAATCTTGACCTGTCCGTCCGGTCCGATCAGCAAGTTCTCGGGTTTCAGATCGCGGTGCAGCACGTAGTGGTCGTGGCAGTATGCGATCCCTTCGAGCAGCATCTTCATGTACGCCTTGATGTCGGCCTGCGTGAGCACGACCGCCTTGTCCTTGATCACGTCGTCCAGGTTGCTCGGCAGGATTTCGAACACGACGTTGATCGTGTCGTTCGCAACGAACACGTCGAGCAGCTCCACGACGTTCGAGTGCTTGAGCTCGGTCTGAAGCTTCACTTCGCGCAGCGCCGTGAAGTCCACACCGTCCTTGAACTTGCCGCGCTTGAACTGCTTGATAGCGACGCGTCTTCCCGTGCTCTTCTGCGTCGCGGCGTGCACGATACCGAACGTACCTTCACCGAGCACGTTGCCGCGCTCGTAGCGATCCATGTCGATCTATCTATCTGTTCTTCTTGTTCTTTTTTGTGTGAAATGTGTCAGTTGCCAAAATGCCACAGTAGGCAAGCTGTGAATTAGTGTGGTCCACGTGTGGATGGGTATAAAATTATGTGACCCACGTTAATTGAACTCTTCTGTGACTGCATCGATGTCTTCCTCATCAAAGTTCAAGAGTTCAAGAGCCAAAGGAAGCAAGAAGCAAGCATGCTGAACTCCTCGCACCTCGCGGTCGCCTGCGCGGCGCTCGCCTCCCTCATGTGCGTAGCGCAGGGTTCCTCTAGCAGTGCCCCTGCTCCTTCTTCTTCTCCTGACGCATCCGCAGCAACCAAGAAGCAGATCGTGTACGAGTTCGAGCGCGCATCTGCCGCTGGCATCGAAGGCGCGATCACGATCCAGCACAGCGGCGACGAGGATTCGCAGGCGGCATGGATCCTCGCGTCGCTGGACTTTAGCGCACTGGATATTGCCGCAGTGCGCAAGTCGGACCCGCAGTGCGAGGACCTGGTGAAGATCCACGAGTTCCAGTACCACATCCACGTCGACTGGAACGCGTCGCCGCGCTCCAAGACGTCGGACGCGTTCGCGGGCTGCGCCAAGCCCATCACAGGCAACCACTACGATCCGGATATGGCGTGCGGACCATCGTCCGAGTACGCAGGTACACCGCAGTGCGAGGGGAAACCCGCCGCGCAGTACAAGTGCACGCCTGCAAAGTACGAGCAGGATCCGAGCGTCTGTGAGAAGGGCGATCTGTCGGGCAAAGTGGGCAATCTGGTGCTCGGCGCCAACGATTTCGCGAGCGGCGAGTGGAAGGACCCCCACTTCCCGCTGTTCGCGGAGCGCAAGCCGCACTGGAGTATCGTGCTGCACGCAGTGTGCGGCTCGGCCACTCCTCGCATCGCCTGCGCGGTCGGTATTGAAGCAAAGCCCGAGGACGACGCGAGTGAAGCTGATAAGAATGGCGCAGGGGGTGACGACACTCTTGACCTGTACACAGGCGAATATGAGGAAACCTACGACTGGATCGACGAACTACGAGCTTAGCTGCCTGGTGCCATTCCAGCAACCCTGAACAATTAGTAGCGTTGTTTACGTATGGACAGAGTAGTAACATCTATTCTTCTTCACTGTGTATAGCGTTCCTTCTTTCTTACTTGGACGCACGGAGACGCGCTTTGTAGTCGCTCGAGCTCTCATACTTCTTTCCCTGGCTCCAGATACCGATCTTCTTCTTCTGCGCCTGCGCTTCAAGCTTCTCGAAGGTGTTCTGCTTGCCGCCGTAGACCGCGCCGGCCTGGCGGTACACGTTCGCGAGTCCGGCTTTCAGAATCTCCTCGGACACGTTCTTGCGGAACGGCCAGCGTCCGTACTCGACCATGCACACCGCGCGCGAGTACTGGTCTTTATGCAGCAGCGTGAGCGTGAGCTTCTTGCCGCTGAGGTGCTCGGTGAGCCACTTCTTCGCCTCGTCGCCAAACGGCTGGCCGGCGTTGCCGAACTTGGCGGTCTCGGGGGTGTCGATCGCCGCGAGCCGCACCTGCAGCGTGTGGTCCGACGCCTTGCCCGTGTACGCGCCGACGCCGCGCCAGAACGGCACGTGACGCGCGCGAAACGTGTCGCCGTCGCTGTAGTTGACGCCGACGGCGTGAATCTGCCGTTCCTGGTGGAAAAACTTCATTGGGATGTCGTCAACTGTCGAGAAGCGGCGGAACGGCTGGCGCAGCTTTGGCAGCAAGAGCCCCACGCAGATGCCCGCGACGAACGCGCCGAGCACGTGCGCCTCGTGCGGCAGTGAGTGGTAGTACGTCACGAGCTCATCGCGGCCGACGCTCCACTGGCTCTGCGCCTGCAGCAGCAGCGCCTGCCAGTCCACGGGGCCGTCAGTGCCAGTCGCTATTGTCCTTGATACTATTCGTGCTTGTCTTTGGCGAAAAGCTCCAAATGAGCTGCTTGCTGGACGCTCGCCGTGAGCTGAACCCATGCGACAGACAGTGCGGAGTGGTGCCAAAACAAGGTGAGATGACTCAGTCTTCAATACAAAAAATCAAGTACATGTCCATGCGTGTCAAACGTGTACACCGTGTTTTGACAAAGACGTTGAAACCCACAGTCAGCGCTGTATAGTACTCCATGGGTGGGCAGGTACGCTCACAAACGAAGAGCTCAAACGAGGAGCTCCAAACGAAACCAAATAAAGACAAAATCTATGTTGAAAGGAAACACCTGGGGGCTAGCTGTTGGGGAACGCGAACCCCTCATGGAGGGTTAGTGGTAACTGCTCTACTTTCGGCGCTTGAACTTGGACTTGGACTTGAACGAGCTCGCCGTCTTCTTCGCGTGCTTCTTGTAATTTGTGATCTTCTCCTTGAACTCAAACGGGTTCTTCTCCTGCGCGCCGCCGCTGCGGGACTTGGCCTTGGGCTTGAAGGACTCGCCGCCGCCGTTCATGTCCACGTCGAACCCAGACTTTGGCGCATGGCTGCTCTTCTGGGAGCGAGCCTTCTCGCGCTTCAAGCGCTTGCGCTCGTGCATCTCGGCGATGGACTCCTCGCCGCGCTCCTTGGCCGTCAGCTGGTTGGACTTCTTTGCGTGCTTGGCCGCCGCCGCGACGTGCACCGACGCGAACACCTTCTTGCCCTTCTTGCCGCCGCCATTGTCGTCGTCCGAGTCTTCTGCCTGCGCGTCCGCGAGCATGCGCTCTTCGCGCTCGCGGATCTCAAATAGCCGACGCTTCTTGTGGCTCATCATCTTGAGCTTCTTGGCGCGCGAGAACTCGCTCTCGTTCGCTGGATCCAACCCCTGGCGCTCGATGCGGTCCTCCTCGGCGTTCTCTGCGACGCGCTTCTTCTCCTTCTCCGACATGAACCACGTGCGCGCTGGACGCGACGCAATCTCGTCCTCGTAGCGGACCATGTTGGTCGCCTTCATGGCTTCCTTCTCGGCTTCGCGCATGCGCTTCTCGAGCGTCTCTTCGTGCATGATCAGCTTCACGTCGCTCTGCATGCTCTCGATGCGCGCTTTCCACTGCGCGATGACCGGGTCCGGCACGGCTCGGCTCTTGACGAAGCCGTGGCAATGGCGCGACACCTGCTTCATCAGCAGACGACGCGATTCGCTCGTGAGCGTGACTGCACGACCGTTGCGACCGGCACGCGCAGTACGACCCACGCGATGCACGTACGTCGTGATGTCCTTCGGCATCTCGTAGTTGATCACGGCGTGCACGCCCTTCACATCGATACCACGCGCCGCAACATCGGTACAGAGCAGGATGTCCACCGAGCCGTCGCGGAAGTTCTGCAGCGCCTCGAGACGCTCCTTCTGCTGTAGGTTGCCGTGCAACTCAGCCGCCTTGATGCCCGCGAGCCCAAAGATGATCATCATGCGATGCGCGTGGATCTTGGTCTCCATGAACACGATCGTGTTTGTGCGGAACGTGCGCGTGCAGAGCGCCAACAGGATGGCTTCACGATCGTCCTCACGGTTCGGACGGATACGCACAAACTCCTGCACCAAGTGCTTCGCCATGTCGAACAGCGGGTCCGTGCTGATGCGCACGGGACGCTTCATGGACAAACTCACGAGCTGGTCGACCTTGGACGTCAGCGTCGCGGAGAAGAGCATCGTCTGGCGCGCCACGGGACACATGCGCACGAGCTCGTGCACTTCCTCCGTGAACCCGAGTTCGAGCAAGCGATCGGCTTCGTCGAGCACCAGGATCTCCAGGTCGTCCATGTGGATGCTCTTGGAGTTGCGCAAGTGGTCAATCATACGACCAGGAGTACAGATGACCACGTCCGGGCGGTTGCGGAGTTCCACTTCCTGGGCCTTCAGCGGCAAACCACCGACCGCGAGCGCGCACGTGATGTCCGTGAAGCGAGAGAGCTGCTCGAGCATCGACTGACACTGCGTCGCCAGTTCACGAACAGGACAGATGATCATCACGCGCGTCGACTGCACGCGGCGCGAGCGGAACTGGAGACGCTCGAGGATCGGCAGCAGGAACGCAGCGGTCTTACCACTACCAGTCTGTGCACTCGCGCAAATGTCTTTGCCCGTGAGCGCGATCGGGATCGCGCGCTGCTGGATCGGCGTTGGCTTCTCGAAGCCGATCTGCGTGATCGCGCGCATGATCGGACGCGAGAGCTTCAGGTCCGCGAACGTCTCGAACTTGGACTTGGCAAACTCCTCCGCGGCGAACGGATCCACGTCGAAGAACTCGGCGGCGCGCTTCTTCTCGATCTCGTCCGCCATCTCCTCACGCGACTTGAGGTCCTTCTTGCCATCCTTCAGAGCCGACTGCAGACGCGCTTCTTCCACGACATCGTCTTCGCCTTCTTCGTCATCGTCCTCCGGCTGCTCGTACGCAGCACCATCGTCCTCCTCTCCTTCGCCGCTCTCAGCATCCGATCCTTCCTTGTCGGAGCCGCTCGCGTCCGAGTTGTCGTCGTCAGCCTGCTCATCTGCATCGCTGTCGCTGTCGTTCGACTTTTTGCTCTTCTTCGCCGCCTTCAGCGCTTTCTTCTCCAGCTTCGCCTTTTTCGCAGCGTCCTTCTCCTTGCGGAGCTTGGCGATCTTCGTCTGGATCGTGGTGCGCTTCGTGCCCTGGTGCATGCTGGCTTCCAGGGTCTCAATGCGAGAAATCGCCTCTACAGATCACAAAGAAAATCACACCATTAGAATGCGAGACTCAATGCATGCCATGATCTAGGAATGATGACAACAGCACTAAACGTACTGGTAAAGTCCCACGAGGATCCGCTTGGTCCAGCGAACCCATCGGCGTCGAACTCAAAGCCCTCGGCGATCACGTTCTCCTTCTTCGACGCGTGCTCCGCCTCCTCCACTTGTTTCTGATGCGCAGTGAATGCATAAGAAGGGTTAATAACAAATCGCGTGTACGATGAGAGCAGTTGATTGTGCAATAGATACCTTGGAGATGATGGCGTCCTTCATCTCTTGGTATTCGTCCTCTTCATCCGAGCTCTCCTCAACGTTGGACAGCTACATTCGCCAAGCAAAAGAAGAGAAAAGGTGAGCGCAGAGCCATTGCAGAACGCACACACAGCTTAGCGCGCTACGCACCTCGTCGTCCGAGGCGATGGTCATCATCAAGTCATCGTCCACGCGCGCCATGGTCGCCTGTTTATCTACAACTCCAAGCTCTCGCTTCGCTTCCGCTCCCAGCTTCTCAAGATAATGGAGCTCTTCGCCACCAAAAGACACGCACATGGATGGTTGGGAACGCGCGAGGCACCATTTCTCGCCAATCGCTGTCCTCCTTGATGTCTGGTCACTCTTGATTCGTCTAAATAGTGCCTTAGTTCATTTAATTGGATGAAAATTTGCATTTTGTTTGACAGCCTTGTTTTTCGCAAATAAAAATCACTCAATTTTAATGTAATCGATTTCATTCGTCAAAAACATTGAAATGACTAAAATATTCTTTGATTGGTGGATTATTAGCCACTCCTGCGGAAGTCCGAACCTGACCGTATTTAAAAGAAGTACTTCTGGTGCTACTTTCTCCTAAAAGCGTCTGGTTTGGTTGAACTTTTGGGACTGTGTTTCCATCAACAGACAGACAAGTCGCCAAGGTGCTGGCTCCTCCTCATTGCAGAATTAACGGTAGCGCCGCCACCACCACCATGGACCCGCGAAGCTCCGCCCGTGCGTACACCCCACTTTCTCTATCTGGCTAAATACGGAGCCTATGCTGCTTGTGTGCCTGTGGGTCGCTATGCTGACTGCTGCGTGTGCATGTTTGTATTGTATTGTGACGACAGGATTCCCCAGCGACGTGCAAGTGCGTCTGCACCGACAGGAGCTGGAGCAGCAGCGCCGCGTCGAGCAGCTCGAGCAGGCACGACAGATGAATCAGATCTCGCTAGGTACATGCCGCTTTATTGTGTTGCGTGCATGTGTGATCTTGCCGTTAAGCTAACGAGTTTGTGGTGCTCTGTGTCTGTTGTGCGCGTGTGCGAATCCTATCAAAGACGACTACAACAAGCAGGTGTGTGTGTGAAAGCGGTTACTGTACATATGACCGTATGTGTTTGGATAGAATGGACTATCGTATTGACCGCATATATGTGTGTTGTGATGCAGTTGCATCTAATGTCGTTCTCGTACCTCGCGAACATCATGGCCATGCGGGAGCGAAAGCGCCAGAACGTGCCTGCCTATCATCAGTGAGTTGCCTCCTGTGCGCTTTGATTGCAGTGTGAGCAACCGTTTGCTAAGCTCGAATGTGTGTATTCGTATGTGCAGGCGCAGTATGTTCTAGATAAGCGTCGCGATATCCACCAAGTCGAGCGTCAAGGCACCACAGACGAGTGATGATTGACCCTCCGAAATGGCTCGTCACTTCGATTTCCAAGCCACATTCTGTCGTGGTTGATTGTCTGTACACAAAAAATGTATCAGTAGCTCCTATTATTTTTAATATCCAATCAAGACGCTGTATTCAACATATCGGCCAATCAATTCCCTTCATTGTTTCATTATTTGGATATTCCGTGTGGGCCACATACTTGCATTATCATGGAGAGCCGCTGGGCTTGGAGCTGAAAATGGAGACTCAGCAGCAAGAATGGCGCCGTCGAGCAGGACGACGGTCGGCTGCCGATACGGGAAGCGCTGCGCTTTCGACAGGTACTAGTAGCCATCTGCGTCCCAGCACTGGCGGAGTCCCAGCCAATACAGGCCACACCGTCTCGTCATCAAGCAAGATCGTTCGCAAAAGCGCCACTCAGAGCATAAATGGGCATGCGAAACCCAGCGCGGCGCCGATTCCGCCTTCGCGATGGAAAGAGCTGCGCCAATCCGTACGCATCAAGGCCACGGTGGACACCGAGGAGCGCAGGATAGTGAACGCAAAGATCGCAGACTTGTGTGAAGAAGACCGCGAGAAGGTCGCCAAGCTCATTCAGCGCATCGTGGAGGTAAGAGGCACATACCCGTGTCGTTTTGTATTGACGAAGACATTCAATGAGACCCGAGCGCGCTGACTGACAAGACTGCGTGCTTTTGTATGTGGACAGATAGGAACACTTCAAGAAGAAGTCGAGGCAGAATTCAGTCGACAGCGTGATCTTTACGAAGCCGAGATCAGAGAGCTGCGCGAACAGGTGAAGCGAGATGCCAGCGAGCTGGAGGACCTGAGTGACAAGCTCAAGGCGACGCTGCTCAAGCTCCGCGACTACCAGGAGCGTGTGTTAGTGCTGGAAGAGAGCAACGACGTGGAAACGCGGCATCGATTGGAAACCGATCAGACGATGGACTTGCTCAAGGTGGGGAAACGGATTGTCTGGATTGTTCGCCTGGCGGTTGATTCGTACGGTTGCGCTAACAGATTTCTGCTGTCAATACGTAGATGGAGGTCGAGAAGCTGCGAAAGCTGGTCCGGAAGCAAAAGGAGGAGATGGATCTGAAAGACCAAGAAGAGCAGACGAAGTTCAAAGTGGAGCTGGAGAGAGTGCAGCAGCAACTGCGCGACGCTCAGGACGAGCTCCTGCACGAGCGACGAGACCGCATTCAGGAGAAACAGCGAGAACTCGACGAACGACTGGCGAGGTCCGTGGCGAACAATGCGTCGGCTGTAGCTGTAACAAAGAAAGCATATTCGCTCGAGGATTCATCAGCATCGTCTTTATCTCAAGCCAAGCAAACTGAAGGCGCATCGATACCATCTATCCCACAGTTGGACATGTCGTCATTCCTGAACACTTCAATTGAGCTCCCGGAGAGAATCAAAGACATCATAGACGAGTGGAAGCAGCGGATGGAGGACGCCATCGTGGGCACTGTGAGGAGTATCGCTGACCAGTCAAGAGTTATGAGCAACTCAGCTTTTTCTCGGGGTATTGAGAGACCAGTAGATTCGCATGTGGATGGCGAAGAAGAAGATAGTGGTGGAAACGCGAGCAGTGGCGACGACAACGAGGACGAGCGCGGTGACGTTGACCACTCACATCCGTATCAGGACGAGCCAAACTCTCGAGCAAGTCGTGTGCAACAGCAAAACTCGCAATCAGAACGACGAAAGACGCTGCAGCTCGGGTCGGTTCCGAAAGTGAACCGGAAACCATTTGACAAGTATCTCAGCATCGAATCCGAAGTCGGCTCTGACGCTGAAAATGAAAGTCACGAGAGCCCGAGAGGTCGAGAAGTATCATCACAAGAAGAAGAAGAAGAAGAAGGCGCGGAGGAAGAGCAGAAGCAGGTGCGACACACACATCAGAGAAGAGAAAGCGAGCGGCGTGACAACAGAACAGAATGTGCAGATGGAGTATCTACAAGACCACACCACAGTCGTCACCCTAGAGCACACGCTTTGAAGCCCTCTGGTGTAGAAATGCGCTCGCAAAGGCAGCATCGCTGTCGAAGAGAACGGCGGGACGGTGGTTCGCAAGACGAAGATGGCCACCACTCTTATTCACGCGAGGCACGCCACATTTCTGAAGAAGACGAAGATGGTGAACTCGAAAAGCGTGAGCGTGGTAGACCATTATCTGAGGTTACTCTGACGGGCTCCGTCCATAACCAGCCGTTTGTGCTCATCAACGGCGGCTATCAAGGTGGTCGAAACGCTGGCGTTAACACAAGCTTCAGCAATCTGTACGAGACTTCGTTGTTTGATGTCGTCGACGCGATGGAAGGATCTCAAGTACCTATTCAGGCTTCTCCTCCCAGTCAAACGTCAAGGAGCCGTCAACAACCCGCCGACGTGGCCCATACTCGACATTTCGATACGGAGGAAGATACCAATTCTTCCTCATCAGTGAGACTCCAGAGCTTGTTGCAGGGAATGCAAGCCCGCGAGCGGAAACTCGCTCGCCTCGGCGGAAACAATAACAGTTTGGCGAGCAATCGCGATGCGCATCAACCCACCCCGACAAGCGGCTTCAACGTTGATGATGGAGTGGACGATTTTGAGATATTTAACGAAGTCAAGGACATTTACGAGAAAGAGCTCTTCGAGTCCCGGCAGCAGCGAGAAGCCTGGGCTTCAACTGGTGGTGGCGGAACAGCTTCTTCAACCATCTTTCAACATAATCTCCAGTGTCATTCCCAGCCCTGGAGCTCTGGACTTTCGGACAGTCGAGGGTCTTCTCTCGGTCCCCCGCTCTCCCAGCAAGACCTCTTCGTTCGCGAGGCGATCGAGAAAGAAATGACGGAGTTGCTGCAAGAAGAGGCGTTCCAGGAGCTGTTGCACTAACAACCTTTGTCAAAAACTCAGAAGAGAGACGATGTATTTTCTGTTGTTAAGTTAAGAAAGGCTGGCGTTTCTTGAGCTTGCTGCTGGAATCTGCATCGCGCGCGCTTCTTGGGTCTTCTTCTTTGAATTGTGTAAAACGCGACCAAGTCGATTTCCATGCACCAGTCAGTGGACCGAGAAAAGACTTATATAAAAAACTTTGGGCAGCCATCGCCGAGCATCACGCACGCACTCAGCACGCTCGTCTCCATCCATGTCTGCTTGTTTGCTTTCTCTCCGACAACGAATTAAAAAATGGCGCAGTTTTTGAATGTACAAGTTGCTACTGTAGCTTACAACTCGTACGAGCCACGCGCAGATTCGTCTTCGTAGTCTGGGAAGTCCTTTGCGCTGTTCAAGTCACTGTTGCCACTGATCTGGCTCGACTGGTCATCAGCGTATCCGACGTCGTAACTGTTGCGGCCGCTGTTCAACGAGTCGTCATCGTGGGACTCCTTGGCGCTCAGGTACGAGTCGTTCTCCTTCACTTCCATCGCGCTCATCCACAAGTTCGTTCCGTTGTTGTTGGCAACCGCTTCGTCGTGGTGGCCAGAGGAGTTGCGTCGAGGTTGCTGGTTGACGGAGCCTGGCGAAGTGGGCACGTCGTAGAATTGCGAATACGCGACGCCCGCAGCGACAGCGCCAGCTGGTGGAGTGTCAGTCAGTTCATGCTCTTGGGTTCGAACAGGTGCATTCCGTTGTGCAGTGTTGTTTCCACCAGCATATCCTGCCGCGGCTCCTCCGTACGCCTGAGCTCCACCGTATCCCTTGTCCATCGACAACTCAAATGGAGACAACGGATCGTCGTCAGTGTCGCGCTTTCGGCGGATCAAGACCATGGTCACGAATGCGAGGACCGCGACACCGCCAATGATACCGCCGACAATACCGGCAATCGTTCCGGTGCTCATCTTCGACTCGGTTTCCGTGCTGGTGTCCGATGAAGACGAAGTTGGAGCTGGAGTCTTTGTCGACTTCAGCGTTCCACTGACCGACGAGCTTGACGAAGAATCCAGAATGCTACCAGAGTTTGGCGCAACCGTGGCTCCATCGTTGGTGGTAGCAGACGGACTCGTAGTGGTGGTGGTGGTAGGAGTGGCCGTGGTCGGCGTTGGCGTCTGGGTTCCCGAACCAGATTCAGGGGCTGGCGTCGAGCTTGGGCTTGGGCTTGGGCTCGGCGATGGCGCAGCGGTCGTTGGAGCTGGCGTTTCTGGTGCCGGGGTCGCAGGCGTTGGCGTGGCTGGCGCAGGCGTCGGGCTTGGCGTCGGTGCTGGAGTCGGCGGCGCGGTCGTCACTGGGGCTGGCGTCGGCGCAGGCGTGCCAGCGTTGCTGCCATCCGCGAGGAAACGGCGCAAGCGGGGCGTGTTCGCACTCTCCTGCTCTTGGATCTCGGCGAGAAAGCCTGTCTCGGGGAAACCTGCGTCACCTATTTCTAAAGAGCGTTAGCATGCACGTGTCACCACTCGCGCTCTTCATACAAACACACAGAGAGAAGTCAAATAAAAAGACGCACGGAACGTACCCTGCGCGACGGCGGCGAGCGCGGCGCTCATGAAGAGCGCGATCGTGAGAAGCTTCATGGCGAGCGAGCGAGTCTGGAATGCGGGGGTTGGTAGACGGAAGGTGTCGGTGCGGGCGGGAAGCTGCTTTTCCGAGTCGAAAACGGGAAAGAAGTGGATGCGCGCGCGGAACCTCCGAATAAAAGAAAAATAAGCGCTCGTGGGGAAACCGTTTGGAGCAAGCCCTCTCGAATGCGATCTGCCTGGTATCACTTTCAAGAGGGAAAGCTGCTGTTCCGACTTGGCGACAGGAAGACTGACTCCCTTGAAACCGTCAATTTTCTATGGGGCAGAGAAAGGGCGAACCAAACCCTAACCACTGACAGTTGCTGTTTGCAACGGTCCGGAGATGTCATTCATGACAAAGCAGATATCCTAAGGGGCAGTGTCAACTGAACGACAAGTTGGAGATCAGGCTGTGTCACTTAGGATAGATGATGATGTCTTGGCTGTTGGTGAGGACAGACAGCATTCCTGTGAGAAATGGAGTCCAGCCGCTGCGAGAGAACACGGACGGCTGGGATCTGTCGAGGATTGCGTGGGTCTGTTGTTGTGCGAGCGAGTATTGTACGCCCCACACCAGCAAACCTTCATCTGCATTCGTCAGTGAGAGACATGCGCAGTTGATATTCTTGCATGTGTTTTCTAATCCGCACCTTGGCTTCCACCAACCACCGATATAGTGGCTTCACACAGCTAGCTACTATCCATGCCAAGAGACAAATCTCCATGGAACTGACTGAGCCATCAGCAGCAGCATGCATCCATGGAAGTTGGCATGGAACTGAGCCATCAGTAGCAGCATGCATCATGGAAGAAGGTGGCCATTGTATTGGGAAGCCATCAGCAGCATGGAAGGAGGCGCTTTGCACTGGAAGCCATCTATCCACCCATCCATCATGCGCAAGGCAGAACGAAACGGCGCAAAGATCTTTTGGAGCTGTGTCGTGCTGATTTTGCTGAACTGAATGAATTAATCGCAATCCATCAACGGTTTGGCTGGTGCAGTAAACAAAACGGGTGTGTGCCTGAGCTATCTATCCGACCTGCCGGTCAAGTTCACTCCTCCGTCAAGTTGATGCGTGCCTCAAAAGGATGAACCTCGTGGGCTCCATTCCTAATGATGATGCGATGTATGTGCAGTGTACTTCGCGAGTGTTGCAGTCCTCTGTCTTTGCAGTATTGTGTGTTTGTGTGAGGCGGGAGTGGCATGATTTGCAGTGAAAAGTGAAAAGGCGCGGCTCGTCCTGGGGTGGATGACGATCACAATGTGATCCCAATGGAGGCTGCTGCCTCTATTTTCGAAGGCGAGCTCCTCGACTCTTCTCTGCTCGTCCAGGTACAGTATGCAAGAATTGCAACCAGCAAGTAGCAACAACAGATTCAACACGCAAGGGTAACGTTATACAAGTCGTCGGCAGTTAGATAGCAACTTGCACCACTCCAGAGCAGCCCACCGTGTAAAACAATATCCACCGTGTTTAATATTGGTGCATCTCCAGTTACTCACTTCTCTTCGTTCAATTGTGCTTAAGTCGATGGAAATCGAAAGTAAAGAAATGTGTTGGAAGGAGTGGAGGACACAAGCAGTTGGTTGAGAGAGGCTGTTGGAAACGGCTCGCTGTTGCCATCGCTATCTCACGAAGCACTACGGTACACACTGCGTGAGCGAGTCCCATTCTTCAAATGGAAATGGAGACGCTCGCCTGAACTTGGTTGGTTGTCACTCGGTCGTCGTGGCTTTTTTGCAGAAGAATCGAATCACCACGCACCACTCTTTCGATCTGGTCCACCTTTGCGGATCTGGGTGCGAAAACTGTTGTATTTTGTAATTGTTTGGTAAGATACGGCCTAAAATACTTTATCCAAAATGTTTGCAGCATCTTTTGACGAATTTTGTAAAAATTGTGCCCAATTACGTAGTAATTGCAGATATGATGGATTTTTTATAAAAAACATATTTTGAGCAAAAGCTTGTATTTGTGCGGGTACGGTACTCTCCAAATCCCGAGCCAAAAGTTTGCGCAATGAGACCTCCGAGAGCATGGGATTTTTCCTCTTGGCTCCAAGCAACAGGCAGCAGCTCACTTTGGCACCAGAATTGGCATCGGCCGTATTGCCGATCCCCAAGCGCCAACTCCCTCGCGCCACAAGCAGACTCGCCGTTCACTGCAAGCTCACCCGACTAGCAATCATGCTCCGCCGCCGCTTGTCGATGGTGGCAAAGGCACCGTCGTGGGTGCGTCCGGGCTCCCACGACTACCTCAAGGACATCATCGAGAGCCGCGTGTACGATGTCGCACTGCAGACGCCGCTGCAGCACGCGCCGTCGCTCTCTGGCGCATTGCCGGGAAACTGCAGCCTGTATCTGAAGCGCGAGGTATGTCATATTGTACGCGTCGTATGTTGCGTTTTTGTGTATGTGCTGGAGCTCAACCGTTCACGTGTTGTGCTCACGCACACGCACACAGGACATGCAACCCACGTTTTCGTTCAACATCCGCGGCGCGCACAACAAGATCGCGAATTTGACGCCGCTGCAGAAGAAGAACGGTATTGTCGCCATCGCTGCTGGCAACCACTTGCAGGTATGTAGTGCCTTGCTGTCCGCCTTAGACACGAGTTGTTGGAAGATGTTGTGTGTGAATGTGAATGTTTTTTATCTAACCTGCCATCAATGGTCTCCTCTTGCGTCAACACTAGGGTGTCGCATACTCGGCTGCAAAGCTCGGCGTTGACGCGATCATTGTGGCGCCACTGGGCACTTTGCAGAACACAGTACGTGGCGCATTGCCTTCTTGTACTCTTTTATCGATCGATCGAGTAAATGGTCTGACGCTTTCTTTCCGCTGTGCAGCAAGTGTCCCATTCCACAAAATGTCAAGTGAAGATCATCGAGCACGGAACAGACTTTGATGCGTCACTGAAAGAAGCGTTCCGCATTGCTCAGACCGAAGGACGCTCGCTCGTGCATCCGTATGATGACCCACTCGTCATCGCGGGCAACGGTACGATCGGCATGGAGATCTTGAAAGAGGTACGTTTGTAGATAACTTTCTTGTTGGTGTTCAGTGCGCTATACTTACTTTCCATGTATCGCTTGTAGACCTCTGGACAATGGCCAGATGCGATTTTCACACCTGTGGGCGGCGGTGGATTGATCTCCGGACTCGCTGTGTTCGTCAAAGAAGTTGCGCCGTCAGTGAAGATCATCGGTGTCGAGACTGAAGGCGCGAACATTCTCCAAGAGTCCCTGAAGCGGGGCGAGCGCGTCACCTTTTCTAACGTGAACCGTTTCACTGAAGAAGTGGGCATCAAGACAATCGGCGAAGAGAATTTCCGTCTCTGCAAGGAGTTTGTCGACGAAGTCGTCACTGTCACGACTGACGAGATTTGCTCCGCGATCAAAGACGTCTTTGGCGACACTCGGTCCCTCATGGAGCCTACTGGTGAGTGAAGGAACAAAATGGTGTGTCTTGGCATCAATTGCTGACGTCTGTTTACCTTTTGAAAACCAAATCAGGCGCGATCAGTGTGGCTGGTGCGAAGAAATACGCGCGGGTGAACAATGCGAAGAACGAAAAGTACGTCGCGGTGCTCGCAGCAGCAAACATGGACTTTGACCGACTTCGATTTGTGACGGAAAGGTAAGCGGACAAGCACTGGAGTTATGAGAGAGATACCTGAGCGGCGACAGCACCATACTGACTACTGTTCTGCTCAATAGATCGGACGACCGCGAGCGATTCATGTCGGTGAACATCCCAGAGCTCCAAGGCAGCTTCCAGCGTCTCTACAATGTGATCTGTGAGTCCAATGTTGATAAAGATGATGGGATATTTTGCGAATACAGTGATTCTTACGAACCTTCTGCTGGGTTGTGAACCTGTAGATCCTCGAAACGTGACCGAGTTTACATACCGCATGAGCTCGCAGAAAGACAAGACTGCTCGCATCTGGATGAGCATCCAAACGAAAACCGAAGATGAATTTGTGGAAGTCGTGAATTCGATCAACGCGCAGGACGGCATGCACGCGACAGATGTGGCGTCGAACGAGCTGGCGAAGTCGCATTTGCGCCATTTGGCTGGCGGACGAGCGGAAGATGTACGTGTCACGCCAGTGAAAGAAGTTCATCCTGGACGCGGTGTCTAATTCTTGACTGTATGTATTTTTTTCCCGACCAGGTTCCAAACGAGCGCCTCTTCCGACTAGAATTTCCAGAGCGTCCTGGTGCTTTGAAAGATTTCCTCGACACCCTCGGGTACGTTGCGCTCATTTCTTTGTGTCTGGAGATCACCTCGTGAGTGCCAAAACCCTGGACTGATCTTCACCCCTGCACTATTATCTTTGATGTCAATACGCACACACAGATCAACTGCTCAGTGGAACGTGAGCCTGTTCCACTACCGCAACCACGGCGCCGACATTGGTCGGGTGCTCGTGGCGTTCCAGGTCCCCGCGCAAGAAGATGCGGCGTTTTCGGATTTCCTGCAGAAAGTGGGCTTCCGCTTCGTGGAAGAGACCACGAACCCTGCGTACACGCAGTTCCTCATGTAAAAAAGAAAAACGCCGAATCAAATTTCTAATGGAGGCATTGAGAACGAGGGCTTCGACTTCTCCACAGGGTCAAGAGCATTCTTGAGGCAAACACGCACAGCTCAGCATCGCATCTTCAAGATCAGATTTTCAACCCCCAAAAAGTATCTTCACTTGAATACCGGTTTAGATACCGGTAGTTGCTCAGCATTTTCGAGAGAGATCTTTACGTAAACTATTTTTCGAAACTGTATTTTATTTACATGACTGCAGTTGAGTATGCTCTCTTTTTTGCACAGCATGTGCAAGCCGAAAATTGCAGTGAAAGTTGCAGATACCGGGATACCGGTAGTCTGCAAGGATGCATCTTCGACGCAAAAGGGGGAAGCGGCAAACAAAAAAGCGAAGAACGCGGTTATCTGTGAAAGAAGACAAAGCGCCGCACAAGCAGCAGAAGCGTCGCCTTTGTATTGGACCGAGTCTTGTTGTACGGAGCGAGCCCACCCCTGCGTCTTTCTCTCTGTGTGAGTGTGGCTCGCGGCTGTGCCTCTGGGTGGCGGTGCGATCACTTCAAGCGCTCATTGTAAGGAGCCGCGACTGAAGACAGGAAGCGAAGAAGGAGAGAAAGAAGAAGAAGAAGAAGAAGAAGAAAGTGTGCAACAGCCCCAACACGCGCGATGCAAGCTGCAGAGGGCGAAGGAGGAGGAGGAACCGGCGGCTGTGGTCGACCGTCTGCGTCTCCGTCACCACCGTTGACTCGTTCGACTGCGAACGCTGAGGAAAAGAAACTGATCGATGTGCTTGCAGCGGCACCCACGGACGCGCGTCTGGTGACGCTGTTGAAGTGCGTGAAAGGCTGGCAATGTGAAGAGCAGGCGAACTTGCGCAACTGGGCCAATGTGCTCGACCGATTGCAGCAGGTACTACAGAAGGCGCGTGAAAGGTGTCCACGCATTGTGCTGATCGCGCATGACACTGCTGCTCTCGCATCGAAGGCCGAGCTGGTTGCGGGTGCGAGTGCTCCGGATGGCACTGACACTGACACTGACAAGGATGTGAAAGAACAAGCGCAAGTTGAACCCGACGCCACCGTTGAGCATGAAGTGACGGAGCAAGTGTATGAAGTGTTGCGCTTCACTGCGTTGCTGCTGCAAAACGCGTCCAACAAGCACCTGTACAAGTCACTCGAGGTATGTGCTATTCTCTCATGCTCGTAAAAAACTGGGTACGGATTGGCTTTCTCACCCATATGATGTTACTGTAAAATCACAGTACGTGACTGCGTTTTTAGGCGCGCGGAACGATCGAATTGTATTTGAAGCAACCCGAGTCATCGCGATGCTGTCACTTCCACCGCAAGCGCATCGTCACGCAATCGATACAACGAGTCTTTCGAAATCGCCGCTGTCGCGCAACAATGTCTTGCGACGCAGACTGCTGATGGCGGCACAGGGACGAGGAGTCGCCAGCAGCAGTCTGGAGATTGTGGATTTCCTGTATTCGCCGACCGAAGAATCGACGCGCGAGCAGACCACGTTCCAGTTTTACCGAGCACACGCGGAAGAAGAAAAGACGGAGGACGAAGATTCACACTTGGTCGCGATTACAATCCCGCTCAATGAAATAGACAGTGCCGATGAGAATGACCGTCCGGAGGTTCTGCTGTGTGAGGCTGCGTACGCAGCGGCGAATGTGTTCGAGGAACTAGTGAAACGACACAACGTCCCTTCCAAGCTACACTATCAGCTGTTCACGAAGATTCGTGGCTTGTATGCATCGCGCTCAAAGTTCTCTCGCGAAGCTATCGTGGTGGAGCGCTTGTACGCGAATTTGGCTCTCTTCCATGCGTTTAGCGAATCGTGGGATGTGACGAGCTACATTGAGCAGAATCCAGAGTTGACCCGTGCGATCGCGGAGCTGATTCGTGTGGAGCTCTACGAAAAACTCCCCACCCGCGTGCGTGTTGTCGCATTGCAAGTGTTGACAGCATTGGTCTATGATCGGGGTGGTCGAAGTGGTGGCGTCGGCGTACTTGGTCGACAATCGAATGTGCTGACAGCGTTGGGTGTAGTCAAGGGCACTCCCCATGGCGTGTTCCCGTCTCTTGTTCGATTCTGCATGTCCGAACTTGGAAGCATCACTCCAGCGATAAGCCGTGCGAGTCCTCCAGCTGCTGCGTCAAGTGCATCCAACACCAGCGTGAGTGCAAGTGCGCATCAGCAGATATCGTCGGAATCGGACAATGACATGGACATGAGCCTGGCTGTTGCCTTTGTTCACGCAACGACAGATCTTCTTTCTCCACACGAGGCTGAAGTTGTGGGCGGCGCAGCTTTTCGAAATGCCAGCTCGAGTGCGCTAGATGCAAAGTTATCGTGGATCGAGGCTGTGCTAGGTCTGCTCTCCGCCGTGGTCGGAATCCAATTGGGAGCTGCAGTGCTCACAGAAAATGGCGTCATCCCTGCTCTCCTGCATGTCATTACAGTGCCGTCTACGAGTCCACTTCACGCTGTTATCACGACGCAATGCGTTCAAGCGCTCGAGACGACGGTGAGCAACCACACTTCAGCAACTGCGTTGTACAGAGAATTGAACGGCGTGGGTATCCTGATTGACCGGCTGCTTCTGGAATGCTCCAGCGTGTCAGTACATCAGCCTGCAGCCCCGCTGCCTGAAACGAAAATGGTGTTGCTGGCTGCGTTGCTTGGCACACTCTCCGTTTCATTCCACTCGCAGGGTGTGATGAGCGCTGGGGCTACCAGTCGTGTCATTCGCGAAGGAAGCGTGCTGAGCAAGATTTTGGTGAAAATTCTTGGTCATGTGGACATGTTTGGACCAGTGCTGTTTGCTCAAGCGGCGATCTTGGTGTCCGACATCATCAACAACGATCCGAGCAGTGTGAATCACGTCCACTCTGGCGGAATTGCGGACGCTTTTCTTCAAACGCTCACGCGGTGGGACGTGAAAGATTCGCACCCGGCGAAGATGATTCTACCCCCGTGCTCCGAGCTCATCATGTCGGTTCCATCCGTTCTCAATGCGTTGAGTCTCACCTCCGCGCACGCTGAAAAAGTGGCGAAGTACGAGCCGCTTCTCCATTTGATGGACATGTTCGCGCTGCCTACGTACGCGGAAGAAGATGCATTGGATTTCCTTCTCGGGGACGTTGCGTCTGTCGTTGGTGGCGGCGTTTTCGAGTTGATCCGTCATCTGAGCAGTTTCCAGAACGCTGCGATTCAAGCTTGCATCCATGCGATCAAGAAGGTGATTCGCTTTGGAGAAGAACAGCTACCAACTGCGACAGGGCCGTCATTAAATCTAGAGCAGCGAAGCTGCTACTCTATTTTTCTGCGAATGGCAACCAACGTGGCTGATTTACTGGAGCCCATTCTCTCCAAATCCGAGTACGCCGTGGCATTTGCCGACCAAGGAGGAGTGGTCTCGCTTTTCAAGATGTATCGACTTATTCTGCCGACAACAACGTCTTTCCTGTCCAGCGCTTTTTCAACTACTCAAGACACCAGTACCCCCGCAGCAAGTCGAATGAGCCACCACCCAGCTGCACAATCCATTACGCTTGCTTTGCGATCGTACGCAGCCCAGCAGCCTACAGTCATGCTGACTGCTCTCGTGAAAGAGTTGAGCAACCAGCTAGACGGTCTCCAGCGTGCTCGGGCCGTCATTGGACTTCCTTGGTATTTGAGTGAAAGCGGAGAAGGCGCTGAAGGTGTTCTGTGCTCGTTACCGGATGTCGAGCTTGCTGAGCTTTTTGGAGAGAAAGTCGGCTCAAGTGCCAATGCTGGTAAAATTGGGTCCGTTGGAGAGTACCTCCGAGTGCTCGCTACGGTGGAGTGGCTGAGTGCACTGCTGGTATGGACGCTGCAGACCGCTCAAAGTCACCTGCAGAGTCGTCGCTGGTTCACTGAGTTTTCATCGAAGACGACTCAGCAAGTTCTTTCACGGCTGTTTGGCGTCGACCGGTCTGTGCAGTTTGAACGGGCAAGCTTGGCTGCGCTGCACAAGAAGAAGCAGAAAGATACACCGTCCGAGGCTATGGAAATCGTGGAAGAGAAGACCTCAGAGCCGCTGCCGCTGGCAAAAAATCCGAGTCATCTGAACGGCTTGTGGAAGGTGGGCTCGCTGCTCTTGCTACGATTTACGATTGTCATGCGCAGCCTCTTGACTGCGTTCGGGAAAGCATTTCTAGCAGCTCCACTGCAGCATCGTCGAGGAGATGATACTGTGATTCCATTCGCACCTCATGCTTCGACTCTTGCGATGACTGTCGTCCAAGCATTGGAAGGGCACATCTTCTACATCGTAGCGGAGGCGCGTGCGAAACAAATCGACGAGTTTGTTCGACAGTATTACCTCACGTTTCTCTTGGAAACAATCGTGAGCGTGGTTTTCGAGGGAAAGAAGAAACAAGCGAACACGTTGCTGCTGGTGAAGTTGTTGGAACCTCTCAAGCGTGCTGCAGAAATCAAGCCAAGTCATGGACAATCAGAGCTCGCTGGCGACGTTGTGATGGCTCAAGATGATCAAGAAAGTACTGGTGCTTTCGTCAACCCATCGACGAATGCTACAAGCCTGATGCAGGTCATTATGAATGTCGTTGAGCAGTTCTTTAGGCGTTGCTTAGATCGTCAAGCTGCGTCTTCGGCTCCGTCGAGAATGGACATGACCTCGTTCCGCATCGCCGCAGTCGCGTTGAGAAAATTTTCCGATTTGGAGAATATTTCGGCGTCGCCTCTCACGACCGCTCTCGTTGCAAACGAAGACTCGAGTGATTCCGTGGACTTGGACGGCCAGTTTGAGCCTCGAGTGCTGACTGTGCAGCTGCATCAGCTGTGCGTCAAGGTGTTACTTTCTATTTGGTGTCACTCGGAGTTTGCTGCCCTACCGGTTGACGGCTGCATTTCCGACATTTTGCCAGTTACCGTTACCATTTTGAAGAATCGCTTGGATCAAGCAGATGCTTTACCTGTGGCGGGGAACCCAGACGGTGATTTCGACTTTTTGTCCGGGGTTCGCAGACAAGGTCTCGGATTTGGACGTGGCAGAGGGGGCAGCGGTTTTGACGATGAATCCAATGCTCTTCGAAACGCCCTCTTTGGTGCTACCAGTCGGCGTTCAGGGAGCCGCCATACCTTTGTCCCAGACCCGAGCATTGTTGATAGCCTCACCGCAATGGGATTCTCTCGAACACGAGTCGAGCATGCAATTCGTAGAATTCAGATCAACGATGTCGAGCTGGCGATGGAGTGGATCCTTTCGCATCCAGACGAAGAGGGTCAAGATGAAGAGATATCGCAAGAAGATGAAGAACACGACGAGTCTGCCACCAGCGCTAATGAAGTGGAGGACAGCCCGGCTGGAGACTCGGAAGAGAAAATCCGTGAACGCGCACTGTTTGAGTCGTATTCCAAGCTTCGAGATACATTTGAAGAGGGTTGCTTTCGAATATTGCAAACCCATGCGAAATCTTCCGCTGACGGTGCAGTTGCGGCTTCTTCAATTGGTGCCAGCGCACCCCCGACAGTGTACCCGAAGCAACAGTTGGTGAAAGCTATCGCAGAATATTTTGCGACGATGTGTGATCGGTCGGCTGAAGAGAAGGAGTTGGTCCTTAGTCGTATCAGTGCGACCATTCTCAAGTTCTTCGGTCCTGATGGCAGTGGTGCTGTGAAGGAATTTGACGACAGCTTCTATACGATGGTTACCCACCTGCTCGCCTTGGTTCTGCAGTTGCATCCCGGTTCGAGAGAAGTCCTGCAGCGTCAAAAGCCGTGTTGCGTTGAAACATTGCTGGGTTCAGTGACGCAAATGGCATCCGAGACTCTCGAAAGCAGAGCTGATCTCAAGGCATCGTGTGCTCCAGTGCTGCTGATCATGGATGCTTTGGTTGTTGGAGGTGGCAATGGCCCGAAAAATAGCAGTCCGACTGAGAATTTGCTTCAAGCTGGATTCGGTGACGGCAAAAACGCGGAAGACGAAGCCAAGAGTGACCAAAAAGAAAGCCCAACACTGCCAGCAAACTTCGAGCATCGTCTGGTCGAGGTGTGCCTGCAGCTCTTGGCAGTTCTTGGAAGAGAAGTCCAATCTGCTTCGCAAGTCCTGCACCAAGATTTGTATGCGACGACTGCACATGCTGTCCTGCAGCTGCTGGCTCGCGTGACTTTGAACTACGAAGTCGCAAGCATCTTGCTCACTCGCGGCGGGATTGACTTGATTCTGAATATCCGCAAAGAGTACATCTTCATGGGATATCAAGACCTCGTGTGCACAATTCTATCACAAGTGATGGAGTCTCCAGAGGTTTTAGAACAGATGATGGAAGAAAAGATCTTACGCGCGCTGACCAAGTTGTCGACACGATTAGGCTCTCCAAGTCAGATGCGCATTACGCCACGAGCATTGCTGATGGAGCTTGCGCCAGTTGCTGCAAGAAATGAAGAAGTGTTCGTCAAGGCGCTGGAAAACTCGGTGCAAGTGAGGAAGAACGAATCGGGAAGAACTTACGTGATTCCCAAGAAAACTTCCACAGAGAGTGCTCCGGCACCTACTAGCGCTGCGCCTGCTGCAACTTTGCATCCACTACCAGAGGAGGAGTCTAAAGAGAAAAAGGCTACAGCTCCAAAGGTTCCAAAGAGCCACAAGCAGAATGTTCAGCTCGTCTCCAGCAAAATCATTGACAAGATCAAGGCAGTCTGGGAAATGGAGAAAAGCATCTCAAGTGACGCAAGTCGCGACGAGCAAGAGAAGGCTACGAGAAACGAGACTCAAACGCGACCCGTGGTGTGCGTCGGGATGTACCTGGAGCTCTTGGTCCATTTGGTCACATCTTTTCCGGTCTGTGCAAATGCACTTGCAAAAGCAAAGGAGCACAATGCAGATGGCAAAGACGGGTTCATTCGTCTGGTGTTGAAAGACTTCTTGCCATCGAAAGAACTTTGCCGCTTTGCTGCAATGAGACGATCGTTGAAAGAAAGCGGGCTTTACGGAAATAATGCTGCCTTGGGTGGAGACCTTCCACTGGCAGATGTACCAACTTTCATGAACACCCGGATCAAGGAGCGTGTCCAGAGTGCTCACCGCTTGCTAAGCGCAATTGGAAGCCAATCCGGCGAAGGGTCGAAGTGCATCGTATCGGAGCTGATTCAGTTGCTGCAAGAATGGCCGCAAAGCTCTCAGATGTCCGCTGTTGGTGACGACGACTTAAGCGTCCGAGATGAGGAGTCGTTGAGTGCTCTACACGCATGGGCAGGGCTCATCATGAGCATCATGTGGCCAAACGGTTCGACGAAAGGATTCGCGTGGGATAAAGTGGTTCCAGGAGGCGGTCTTAAAGGAAAGCATTCCTTCGTCACGTTACTTGCAGAAGCGTTGCGAAAGATTGATTTGGCGCATCCATTGGCGCACGTGACGTGCTCGATGCTCCTCCGACCACTTGCAACTTTAACCCGCTCGTTTGTTACCCATCGCGTCCGCCGATTGCTGAAGAAGCGAAACTCTGCAACTGTTGCCAGTAACACCAGTGAATCTACTCCAGAAGTACCAGATTTGTCGAACCAATCGGCTGCTGCTGCTCCAGTCAGTGTCACGACTACTGGAAATGCTGACCAACACTCAGTACCTCATACAGATCAACCCCATGTTCATTCATCGTCGAGCCACTCAGCTATGGCGGCAGCGACCCACGCTGCTCTAGCAGCTGAAGGAACAGAAGATGTTACAATGCGCACTCCTTCTTCTGGTATTGACGACCAAGAAATGAGAGAAGCTGAGGAAGACGATGCCAGTGAAGACAACGACAGTGATCGAAGTAGCGTGTCTGGCCACTCTGATGAAGGCGAAGACGAGGGAGAAGATGACGACGAAGATGAAGACGATGACGATGACGATGACGGCGAAGAAGATGAGGATGAGGATGATGACGAAGATGATGATGATGACGACGATGAGGACGAGGAAGAAGACGAAGATCAGTTGCGTCTTCGAGTCATTCGACGAAACGGTGGAAGCAACCTCAGCAGACGTCCATCTAATCGTCTTTGGGGCTCGCTGGATACCGATCTTTCCATCATCGATGCCTTGGATGAAGTTGACGAAGAAGAGTTTTCGTATCTCAACATTCTGGACGACGAGGCGTTGTTCAGTGAAGAGCAGCACCGAAGAGCGCAGCTTGCTACGCGCAGCAGTGAAAGCAGGGGATCCAGTGACGGCGATGCCGCTGTCAATTCTCTGCTTGATGCGTTCATGGGGAATGCTGATGCAAGTGAGGGCAGAGGCAGTACACGCGCAAATGGTCTTTTTGGCGACGACGAGAACGAAGAGTATCCATTCGATTTACCGTCAAGCGAGCTGTTCCGCACTACTGTCTTGTCATCTCACCAACAAGACCAAAGTGGACTGGGGGCATTCCGAAACGCCGTGATGCAGTTCATCGATGATCTACCAGATGGTGGTGATGACGATATTCTGTTTGAGTCTTTTGAGATGGGAAACCCTGGAGCTCGTGGTCGCCGGGACCACCCAAGCAGCAGACTGGAATTTCTGGGAGCGTCTACTACCCACCCACTGTTACGCCCAAGTGGAAGTTCCGAGCTGGCACCAGATACAAGTGGATTACGTGTCCCTGCTCGCTTGTCGCTACCTCGACACTCGTCTCTTCTGCGTGAACTGCAAGAGTTATCCGAGCAAGTTCAAACTCAGCTGCCGATTTCGTTTGGAGGTGGAGCCCGAGCCCGTCTAAGTTTGCAGAGAGGCGGCGGCGGACGGGGTCGTCCTCCAAGTCGAACCAGTCGCTTGTCTGCTGTGTCAAACCTGCTGAGCGAATTCTCGCTTGATATTCCAACTTCGTCGCATCTGTCGCTGAGCCAATCTCGAAGCCATCGCTTAGGCCAACGAGGCGGTGGTCGGGGAGAACGTGACATCTTTGGAGGCAGTGGCCGTGGTCTACGTGGTGATGCGGGCGGAGTCAACAGCGCTACCATTTGGGGACCCGGAGGCGCAGGACGGGATATTGATATCCGCTCTGTTGCGTCACGACTTGAGCAACGCATCAACCAAATGTATGTACCAGATGAACCCAGTCAAGCTGTTCCCACTGACACTCAAGCAGAAGAACCAGTTCGACGTGATGGTGAAGGCGCTCGCGAAGAAACGGCTACTCCTCCAGCACCCGCTCAAGGCGCTCATGAGAGTGAGATCACTGCAAGCGGTAGTAGTCGTACAAGTCTTGTGGGCAACGATGATGACCATTTATCTGAAGATGAAGGCAGGAGTGAAGGTGGAGATCGCAATAGCGAGCAAGCGGCTGGAAATGAACTCGCGTCGGAGACAGCGTCAGTTATTGCCCTTGCGAGCACGTTTGGAGAGTCTACGATTCGTTCCCCGGAAGAACCAGATGCGGACCAGATGGGCTCAGAAACGGAAGCTACTTCTTCTCCCATGGCTCGTGACGACGATCATGAACCTCAAGCATCTAGAGAAAGTCAATCTGACCAAGTTGATGTTCTTCCACCACCAGCCCCAATTGTCGCTGCTGAATCGGGCTCCATGATGTCTTTCACGTTAGACTTGGCTGGGTTACAAGTACCACCATCGAGAAACGCTGGAGGTGAAAGTGAGGCTACACGAAGTCGTGGTACTGCAAATGAGGAAGAGAAAGAGGAAGAAAGCAAGACTGAAGAAGAAGCACCTGCGACGACAGTCTCACACGATGAAGATTCAGAAATTGCGGAAAGCGACGAGTTGCGCTGCCCCGAAGGAATTGATCCGGAAGTCTTTGCTTCGTTGCCGCCGGACATGCAGGTAGAGATCATCGCACAGAGTGCTCCTCCTGCGAGAAGTACACCAGCGAGTGGTAACCAAACTGGGTCTGAGAGTTTCTCTCAGCTTGATTTGGATATGGCGAACTCTAGCTTTGATCGAGAAACCCTTGAAGCCTTGCCGGAAGACATTCGAGCAGAGGTGTTAGCGAACGAGCGTCGTGAGCGAGAAGCATTGGCTGCAGCTGCGGCAGCACCAGCAGACATTTCCCGCGCGCAAGAAATGGACAACGCGTCGTTTGTCGCGTCGTTAGCGCCAGAGTTGCGTGAAGAAATTTTGGTGACCTGCGATGATGCATTCTTGCAAACATTGTCGTCTCAAGTTCGCCAAGAAGCGATGATTTTGCGAGAACGAGCTGCTTTCCGTACAACGTACCGAGAACGCCAACCAGATCCTCAACGAGCAGGCGGTGGACGCGGCGGTGGTGACGATGGCATTGGCGATTTATTCCAGCGACCAACGCTGCGCCGAATGCTGACGTCACACGGTCCGGATGGTTTGGTGAGCGGTACCAGTCGCCGCTCTGGCAGAAGAAATTACTTGGACAGCAGTGGCAATGTTCGACGAGGCAGTCGTCGCGACGGAGATGGGTCAGAGAGCTCTGCCCACGCTGGAATGCTTCGAGTGGATCGCGATGAAGAGGAAGAGGCGTCGGAGCGCATTGTCGATGATCGTTGCGTGAAGGGATTGCTGCGGCTGCTCTTCATGGCACAGTCAGTGATTCAAAGCCGAGTTCTCCAGCGTATCCTGGCTAACATTTGCCTGTATCCACTGACGCGCGAGAGTGTTCGTGTCAACGTTCTCCGAGTGATAACGCGGGCTCTTGCTCACCCGCTCGTTCCAGCTGAACCATTAGACGACAATTTCCCACCATCGCGGCTTATTGGCTGCAACGACAGCATTAGTCGAGGCGGGAACAAGAGTGGACCAGATCAAAATGGGCTACCTGCTGATGTGGTGACCCGAATGTTGCACGTGATGGTGTCACTGGCGAAATACAACCCTCGCTTTTCTGTGGAGCTTCTCCGACCGCACGGCATGCGCAGAGTTGTGGGAGTGAAGGCTGAAGATAAGACGATCGTGGTGGCAGAAAGCGGTGCAGGCGTCTTGATTGAGCTTCTCACGATTCCTTTCGTCTGCCGCAATGGATCGAATCTTGACACGTTGCTCGAGCTTCTGGAATTAGTTTTGTCGCCTCTAGATCGACTCTCGACGATCACGAGCAAAGAAGGCGAGGAGAAGAAAGAGAACGACGAGGACGCAAAGCCAAAAAGTGACGAGTCCGAGTGGCTGGTCGTGCCATCGGTTGAGCTCGATGCGGAACACATGAACACCATTGTGTCTGTACTGTGCATGGACATCTGCACGCCGCAGATGCAGGAACGAACAGTTGCAATTTTGAAACTCTTGAACCGCGTGCAAGAGAACCGCCCTCGCGTGATTGATGCGATCGTCCACCACGCGAGTCTGCTCGCAAGAACCAGCAAGCTGGCGATCGCTAGCAGCAGTGCGTATGAATCCTCGGCGGTGCTCCGATCGGCCCAAGACGAGCTTCGACTGCTTCGATTGCTGCACACGCTCTCCGACATTTGTGAGACGACCGCTGCGTTTACGGAGTACTGCCACGCAATCGGGTTGGATCCACTGTGGGACGAGTTGAGCCGCTCGCTTGAAGAAGCGCGATCGAAGGGAGGCTTGGAAGAAAGGGAGAGTGGTGGATTAGCGACGTCCGAGGCGACCGTCGGGGCTTCATCGTCATCTACAGCCGCTGAGGATGATAACGTGGACGGCATGGTGATCGAGGGCAAGAGCGCAGGCGCGTCGTGTGCGATGGCTGCGTTGCTGGCTCGCTTTTTGCCAATGGTGGAAGCGTTCTTCGTGGTGAACGCGCGCGACGCAGCGTCCATGTCCCTGCAAGTGCCTGATTCCACCGAGCGAGAAGAGGTAGTTGTTGCAAATTTGCGCGTGAGTGGTTTTGCTGTTGCAGAGAGTGGAAGTACGACTGCTGATGCGAGTACGATCATTGCTACTGCTAGCCCAGATGCTGCTCAGCTAGCGTCTGAAGCAGGCGAGAGCATGCGTCTGGCGAACTTTGTGGAAGCGAACCGCGTGCTCTTGAACATTCTCGTGCGCGAGAAGCCGTCGCTGTTGGACTCGTCGCTCGCTGCGCTGATCAAGATGTCTCGCTGCCGCGCGTACCTGGATTTCGACAACAAGCGCACGTACTTCCAGAGCGCGATGAAGAAGCTGCGACAGACTGCGCTGCGAAGCCACGGCGGAAGCACGTCATCAGTGCGCATTCCCGTTCGCCGCGAACACATTTTCGAAGACTCGTACTATGCGCTTCGCATGCGGAGCGGCCAGGAGTTGCGGCGCAAGCTGCACATCTCGTTCACGGGAGAAGAAGGCATTGATGCTGGTGGCGTGACACGCGAGTGGTACATGATCCTCGCGCGCGAAATCTTCAACCCGAACTACGTGCTGTTTACGTCTGCTGCGGACTCGCCGACTTTCCAGCCCAACCCGCTCTCGTACGTGAACAAAGACCACTTGAGCTACTTTGAGTTTGTGGGAAAGGTGATCGGCAAGGCGGTCGCAGACGGACAGCTGCTTGATGCACACTTCACGCGCTCGTTCTACAAGCACATTCTGCAGCTTCCGATCTCGTACCACGACATGGAAGCGATCGACCCGGAGTACTACCGCAATTTGCACTCGATTCTGGACAATGCAATCGAAGATCTGGGTCTAGAGCTCACGTTTTCAGCCGAGCAGTCGAACTTCGGCAAGCTCGAGATCGTGGACTTGATTCCAAACGGTCGCCATGTGAACGTCACGGATGAGAACAAGATGGAGTACGTGAAGCTCGTGACGCACCACCGTATGGCGACGGGCATCCGACAGCAGATCGACGCGTTCCTAAAGGGTTTCCACCAGCTCGTGCCGGCCGACATGATCTCGATCTTTAACGAAAACGAGCTTGAGCTACTGATCTCGGGCATGCCGGAGATCGATATTGACGACCTCAAGGCGAACACGGACTACGCAAACTTCAAGCCTACGGACGCAGTCATCCGTTGGTTCTGGAACGTGCTTTACACGTTCACGCACGAAGAGCGCGCTCTGTTCCTGCAGTTTGTCACAGGCACGTCGAAAGTCCCGCTCGAGGGTTTCAAGGCGCTCGAGGGCATGCGCGGCACGCAGAAGTTCAACATCCACAAGGCGTACGGCAACACGAGCGCGCTACCATCGGCGCATACATGGTACAGATGATACGATATGGGGTTTGGTTGTGTGTGGGTCTTGTGTATGGTCTAATTTCTTGTTGTGTGTTGCTTATTCTGTGCTTTTGCAGTTTCAATCAGCTGGATCTACCCGAGTACGAGAGCGAAGAGAAGCTGAAACAGCGACTGCTGTTTGCGATCCGCGAAGGCTCGGAGGGCTTTGGCTTTGGCTAACTCAACCGCTTTGCAGGAAGTGAAGTAGACATGGTGCGAGAGTACGAGAGAACGGAAGACGACCCTAGTGGGGAATGAATGCATAAATCTATGGATGAATGAACGACTTTGATGTATCGTATGACGTTTGCAAGAGCGCCATTCTCTGGTTGAGATGGCGAATGCAAATGCAAAATCTTTGAAGTCCGAGTTCAAGCGCCGAACGTATCGAGAGCTTGCTAAGTCTGGGGGCTCGCTTCCATCTCAGAGCTTCCAAGTGCTTTCTCTCCACATAGATGTGCCTCCATGAATTTGCTTTGAGCTCTTCATTTGCTGCAGAGAGCTCTTCGTGTGAAAAGTTCTGAAAGAGCTCTCTTGGCGTGTACAGTCACCCCTCTCTATAAGAGACATTTTTGGCCTCCAAACCCAGAGTGTGTCTTATAAAATGACTCTAAGGAACTCAAAACCTGAATTTTAGCATAAGTGTTGATTATTAAGGCAAAATATATTAATTGCTACCATTGAAGTTTCAATTTCAACTTAGACATACAAGTCTTGACAATTAGTTGCAATGGTGCATGGTGATCATGACAAATCTAACGAGGCGTAGGTACAAAGGCATTTGGGTTGGACATGTGGTGAAACATTATCTTAGGTGATAATTGAGAAGCTGAAAGCAAAGCAGAGTTCTTAAAAGTGCCCTGGTGTGTCACGCCTCAGCGATATATGCGGGGGCAATGTAGGCAGCTCAACATTCGTTCTTACCGTTGAGAAGCCGCAGCCGTTAGGTAGACTGTCAATACACGGCTTATGGACAGCTATTGAACGACTATGAACATGCAGTAAACGAAGAGTCATGATAGAAAAGGAATCAGGGGATGATAGGCGGAAAAAATTCTTGTTCAGTTTTCGGTAGTGACTTGCGTAATCCATGCACTACTTCCTGTTTAAAAATCTAAGAGCATCAAATGATGAATGTTTTGTTGCTCAATTGGATTGCAAGGAACGAATATAGACCTCAATTGCACTAACAGGAATGTTTAAGTATCGTCCAACCAAACTTTATGATCCATTACAGTGTTTTTATATTTCGATTCATAAGTAGAAACATCCACCAACCATGAAAATGGCACCTCTTGGAGGACGGATTCCACAGCTCTGACTTTGTGTCTTACAGGGAGGTTTTTCGTCTGAAAAATATCTGAGAATCTGTGTCTTTATACCTAACTCGCTCATAGACAGAGGCCTTTACAAATTCCTATATTAATTGATTTGGTCCTGACTGGTGTGAGTCTTACATGGAGTTGTCTCATACAAAGAGGCTCTTATAGACAGGGGTGACTGTAATCATGATGAGCCCTTCAACAACAAAAGCTTTTTCATGCGGATACGGGGTTGTGTCCCGTACGTCCCGTTTCCATCCAGATATGGATCATTGTCCCGTATTTTACTGGTACTCGTACGGGACGTTCCCAAGCCTGCACAAAGCAACATAACTTTTGCGTTTCCATTGGCGGCATCTTCCTTCCACAGCAAGGCAAAGTGGCAAAATGGGGCGAAGCGACAGGAGCCGCAGCCGCAGCCGCAGCCGCAGCCGCAGTCGATCCGTCAGCAGCGGCGACGACGGTGCGCGTCGTTCGCGCCACAAGCGCCACAAGAGCGAGCTGAAGAAGAAGGAGAAGAAGAAGAGCAACAGCAGCAGCCGCAAGGAGTCGTCGTCCTTCCGCCGTCGCCGCCGCGACCGCAGCGCGAGCGATGCGAGTGAGAGCAACAGCAGCGACGACGCGCGCTCCAAGCGCAAGCAGCGCAAGCGCGCGGAGAAGATGCTCGCGTCGTTCGGGTACACGAACGAGACGAACCCGTTCGGGGACTCGAACCTGAGCCAGCCATTCGTGTGGGGCAAGAAATATGAGGAGACTGGCGGCGGGAAGAAGGGCGAAGGCGCAAGCAGCAAGAAGGGCAAGCCGAGCGAGAAGGAGCTCAAGAAGCAGCAGCTGGACCGCATGGAGGAGATTAAGAAAGCGCGCAAGCGCCGCGAAGAGCGCGAGGCCGAGAAGGAGGAGATGGAGCGTCTGAAGAACGAGGAGCTGCGCCTGCGCGACGCCGAGCAGTACGAAGACTGGCAGCAGAAAGAGGAGGATTTCCATCTGAACCAGGCGAAAGTGCGCTCGAAGCTGCGCATCAAGGAGAAGCGCGAGAAGCCTGTGGACTTGCTGGCCAAGAACCTGCTGCTGGTCGCGCAGAAGATGCACAAAGAGGACGAAGACGACCTGTTGAGCCAGGAAGGCGGCGTGCGCGTGGAGAAGCGCCGACCGCACGCGCTCGTGGAAGTGCTCTCGATGGACGAGCTCGAGGAGCTGCGCGAGAACATTACGTCGTACTTGGAGCTGGAGGGCGAACACGGCGAGAACAAGGAGTTCTGGACGCTCATGATGCTCATCTGCCGCGACCGTATCCGCCGACTGAGGCGCTCGCAGAGCGAGAGCGGCACGGAGCGCGGCGCGATCCACGACTCGGTCAACGACACGATCACCGACATGCTGCAGGGGAAAGACAAATCCGAGCTCGACGATCTCAAGAAAGACGTGAACAAGACGATCGCGAGCGCGGCGACAAGTGCGGGCGTGGACGTCGAGTTCTGGGAGGAAGTGTCGCAGCAGATCGACGTGTACCTGGCGCGCGCGCGACTCACAGAGCTGCACGAGGACATGCTCGAGAAGCTGCGCGACCTCATCGAGAAGCATGAAGCCGGAAGCGGGTCCGCGCAGTACCACCAAGAGCGAGACGAACTGCGTGCGGCCGGGATGCTGGACGAGAGCCGCGAGGCGATGCAGATGGAGCGCGCGGAGGCGCACAAGGAACTCGAGGACTCAGAGGAGAAGATGGGCATGTCGGAGGAGGTGGCGATCGAGGGCGAGAGCGCACTGCCTGCGTGGAGCGAGAAGTACCAGCCGCGCAAACCGCGCTACTTTAACCGCGTCAAGACGGGCTACGACTGGAACAAGTACAACCAGACGCACTACGACCACGACAACCCGCCGCCCAAGGTGGTGCAAGGGTACAAGTTCAATCTTTTTTATCCGGATCTGATCGACAAGCACACGGCCCCTCGGTTCTTCCTCGAGAAGTCGAACTCGCCGGACTTTTGCATCATCCGCTTCAGCGCCGGGCCGCCGTACCAAGACATCGCGTTCAAGATCGTGAACCGCGAGTGGGAGTACTCGCACAAGCGCGGCTTCAAGAGCGTCTTCGAGCGCGGCATCCTGCATCTCTACTTCAACTTCAAGCGCCACCGCTACCGCCGCTAAGCAGCAGAGAGCACATGAGAGAAAGAGAGAGCGCTAAGCCAGCCAGCATCCATACGTTAGTCTACAGGCCATCTTCCCAAGCATCACCACCTGCACACACAGACAATTCTACGTTAACAAACAAGCAAACTCATTCATTCGTGTTTATTCAAATCAATCCACTCCCCCCATGTGAACGCGAAGAGCTCCTTGGTGAGATTTCCTATTGACTGGAGCAGCCCTCATGCTGTTTGTTTATCCTGGACTGGTCCGTCACTTGTAGTGAAAATGGTCTTCTTCTTCTTGGTTAACTCTCTTCAAACCAATACTCGGCTACTTGGGCGACGCCCTCAGCTCAGCTCGCTCCATACTTGGATTCTACTTGCACGTGGAGCAGACGCTGCCGGCGATCGTGCGGCCCATGTAGCGCTCGAGTAGCTTCTGGCGCATCGACGCCTCCACGCCCTCGCTCTTGAGCGGCACCTGGTACGCCGCCTCTCCGCGCACAGGCTCAATCTTGAACTCGCCCAGCAGCTCGGGGCACTGCTTGACACCCTCGCCAATGTCCTGGCACTCCTTCAGCAGGTCGAACGCGATCGAGGACGACACGACCGAGTCGTGCGCGTAGTCCGGGTGCGCGCGCACAAAGCGGCGCATCCAGGTGGCCGCTGTGGGCAGCTCGCCCGTGGCGCGCTTCACGATCAGGCACAGGTACTGATGCACGACCTTACGCGTGGCGTCGTCGCACTCAATGTAGTCCAGGTACGCGTACACGATCGGGATGAGGCCCGTAAAGTACGTACCCTTGCCGAGCATGATCTCGGCGATCGTCATGGGCTCGCAGCGGTCCGGGTCCTCGTGCAGGTCGCACGAGCTGCTCCCGCTCGAGCAGTCGCCCTTCTCCGGCGGCGCCAGGTGGCACCGGAAGTAGAACTTCTCGTCCACCACGGCGTTCACGCGGTGCGCGGCCTCCATGTTCTCGTTCACGCGCGACAGCGGGATGTACAGGTTCAGGTCGAACGTGAGGATCACGCGCGAGAGCAGCGCGATGAACACCGTGAACGCCGCGTTCTCAAAGTCCGTGAGCTGGATCTCCATCGAGCGGAACTCGGTGCGCCAGCCGATGTGCGGCGACGTCTGCTCGCCGTCGGCGTCCACGTGCGCCGGCGGTGGCGGTTTCCAGCGCACGGTCTGCCAGTTGGTCGACTGGATGTTCTCAAAGTGGTCGGTCTCGCTCGCGTTGTCCAGGTGCAGGCGCTGCTGGTAGATCACGAGCGGGTCGCGGATGAACAGGTGCGAGATGTGCAGCGCCAGCAGCCGGTCGACGCCGTTCGCCGACAGCGTCTCGAACGACTTCTCGTCGTACGGCACCTCCACGTCGTTGTACTTGTCCGTGGACGAGTGCGGGTCCTCGCCGTCCTTGTGGTTGCAAATGTACGTCGAGATGCCTTCGTAGCGGGACTTTGGCAGCCGCTTGGCGCCGTTGCCGGCCATCTTCGCGTACTTGGTCTGGATCTCCTTGTCGGTCGGCAGGTCTGCGATGCCCAGCTCCTGCGGGGTGCGGTCGTCGACCGCCGCCGAGATCGTCGCCCAGCGCACGTCCGTGTCGGCGAGGCGGCCCTTGAGGATCGGCGTCGCGGCCGTGAGCGCCAGCAGGATCGGCGAGAGCACGCCCAGGTGGTCGTACAAGTGGCGCGACTCGCCAATGTTCTTCGCCTGGAACGTCACCTGCAGACAACACATGCCCATGCCAAACGCCATGCAGTCCATGTGAATGAAGCCCGGGTACGGCTCGGCCTGCTCGACCGCGTGCGAGATCGAGATCTTGCGGCGCGACGGCAGCGAGTGGTGGTCGTCGTGGTCAAACGCAGCGAACGCCTGCGAGGTTGGCGACTTGGACATCGCCGCCTCGTCGGTGTTCTTGCTGCCAGCGGCGCTCGCACCCGTAGCCGTGGGCGAGAAGCTGTCGGAAGATGAGTTGCCGGTCGACGCGCTCTCGTCGTCGGACAGCACGCGCTTCGACTCGTACTGCGGACGCGACTTCTCGGCGTTCCACGTCGCCTTCTCCTCGAGCAGCATGGCTTTCGTGTACACGTCCTTGAAGAGCGGCACGCGGATGTCTACCTTGCGCGTGCGGCGCTTGCGGATGTTGCGCGTGAGCGTCGCGAAGCGCGGGTGCGGGTTGATCACGGCGTCGCTCACGTAGCTCGACATCGCCACGGGGCCGAGCGGCTCCGTGTGCGGGAACGTAAAGTCCTTGACGCCCATCATCGGGAACGCCGTGACCGTCGGCGCGATCTCGTCGTCGTGGAGCAGCTCGAGCAGGCGCGCGCGGCGCAAGCGCATGTTGCCTTCCACTTTGCGGAGGTCGCTCGTGAAGCCGCCGTACGGGACGCTCGGCGTGCCTTCGATCATCCACGCGCCGTACTCGGGCACCCAGTTGCAGCCGTCGCTGTTCTGCTCGCCGCCCTTGAACTTCTCCTCCTTCTCGCGCAGCTGCGCGAGGATCTCGGCCCCTCGCAGCGAGAGGCGCGGCACGCGCGCACGCGCGTCCATCTTGAACACGCCGTACTCGAGCTCGTCGCCCCACTTGAGCACGTCGCCCTCGATGTCCTTGACGCGCTTGTAGATGTGCAGGAACTGGTCGATGCCGTGCGAGCGCACGTGCTCGAGCCAGTCGAGCGCGTCGTCCCAGTCCAGCGGGCTGCCTTCGACGAGCAGACCCATGGCTCTTGTGTGCTTAGCTGCTTGCTTGCTTTGCCTTGGCGCGTGGCTTGCCGGTGGTTGCGTGAAGAGCTCGGCAAATTGAGCAATACTGGGCGACGGCGATGGCTTGCTTGATGGCTTTTGCTTGGGATGAATGGGTGGGTCGTACGTTTTCTCAACGCACCCGAGATTCCGAACGTCCACCGTTGTACACTGTGAAAAGTCCGCTTTTCGACTGCGCCGACCAATCATCAAGCGATTTACGAGACCAACGCGCAGACGGAATGGTGGACTGATAGTGGACAACAGTGGACGTCGAGAGGGATCACATGTGCTGAGAAAAGCGCAAACTTAAACTTGACGACACTGGATAGACACAGTCTCACAAGTTCTAACAGTTTGCAAGTTTATCGTTTGGAGAGGTGATCGATATTATTACGGTCTCATTTCGCAGTTGAGTGGGCTTGGGCCATGCCCACTCAATTGAAAAAAATGCGCCAAAAACTGTGCGCAGCAACATTGGAATCACTGAGCGCTTTTCAACCAATAACATCAGCGGAACTGATGATGACGGGACACCTGGATGATTTCTTGTATAGACGCGCCACCGCTAAACCCCTGTACAAGAGTGACGCCGACCCCAGCACCAATTTGGCTCGGTTTTTTCGAAAAGTGAGGCGCGGGGCGATTTCTTGAATGGAGACCCCTCCATTCAGGAAATTCGAGCCAATTGCTGTTTGGCAAAAGTGAGGCCGGCCCAGAACCCAGTTTGGCTCGGTTTTCGCGAAAAGTGAGGCCGCAAAAAGTGGATCGAGGCGGGTTAGGGCTGCTTGCGTAACCATGTTTACGCAATGATTCAACTCGATGATGATCACGGACAACTTCAAAAACAACAACTGCGTGAGAGCCACCAATGTTGGTCCGTGGGACGTCGTGATGGGATGAGATGATTCCAATTTAAATTGGGCTCACGAGAGGAGGTAATCGGCCGCGAAATGGCAGGCGCTGCTGACGCTCTCTGCTTCTCCGATGGCGATGATACCTTGGCTTAATTGCTTGGCTTTGTGGCCTTCTTCGCAAGTCTTGTTCCAACCCTGCTTGCAAGCTCGTTTCCAAGATTCACACGCGTGGAGTCTGATGGGGAATGGCGCCTCCGAACAAGCCCCTTGCCCGATGCTTTTTGTTGTCAAAAGCGATGGCTGCAACAGCAGAACGCGGATAGGGGAGGCGCGCATGAACAAGTTCACTCAATACAATAATTATATGTGGGTGCAGCAGCGGAATGCGAAGTGAGTGGCCGATGTATCCATCCCATGCCATATCGGCCAATCTGTGCGGTGGCAGCAGGTCTGTTTGGTATTGAGTTGTGGTTGTGATCTCGCCTTTGAGATCAGCGAAAAGCGCCAACTAAGACTGCAAAAAGCTTTGCATCTCTCAGCCTAGCCACCCGCCACCTTCAAGTTGCAAGCGCGGGAAAGACTCGAAGAGAAAAGATTCTTCCTCCTTCCGACCCCGTCCACACATTCAGTCATTCATCCTGCCTCGCTCTAACAAACGTTTTTCAGTATGCAGAGCACCGGCCACCTCAGGGTCCGGAGCGGAGTTGGCCCATGCGCTGTCATCGGCATAAAAAAACTTACGAATTGGCAACTCAGGATGCACATTGATATATCAAGAGTTTGTTTCGCGCTTGTCATAAAGGCGAGCAGCTCGAAATACGGTCCTGACTGATGCTCGCTGGTGCAGCCACTTGTGTTGCAATCTCCACATGTCAGCTTCTCCTCGCAGGGAATGCAG